>CAUYQU010015554.1:0-147290 GCA_963574635.1 Cheracebus regulus
CATTTCGTTAAATCTTCTTTCAAGGTTCTTAGTTTCTTTGCATTGGGTTAGAACATATTCTTTTAGCTCACAGAAGTTTCTTATTATCCACCTTCTGAAGTCCGATTCCGCGAGTTCATCACACTCATCCTCCGTCAAGCCTTGTTCTCTTGCTGATGAGGAGCTGCAATCCCCGGTAGGAGGAGAGGCATTCTTATTTCGGGTGTTCTCAGCCTTTTTGCACTGGTTTCTTCCCGTTTTTGTGGATTTATCCACCTGTCGTCTTGGTAATTGCCAACTTTCAGATTGGGTCTCTGAGTGGACGTCTGGCTTGTTGGTGATGAAGTTTTTTCTGTTTCTTAGTTTTCCTTCATTGGACGCCCCTTCCTCACAGAGCTAGGCCTTCCCAGGTTCAGCTGTGCTTGCTGTGAAACTCTCAGTCCTCAGCGCTTCCAATTGCTGTTTTTTTTGTGGGGATGAGACCAGCTGAGCCTGACTAAAAGGGCACCCAGTCCCGTATACTCCACACTGAGAAGTGCCGCGCTGACCAAAAGAGTCACTCTGGCAACCCATGTGGCTCCTCTGCTGGGAATCTCCCTGTTTGTGGGCAACAAAAATTCGTCTGAAATTGCAGCGTCCACACGTTATCTGCGCTTTCACTGGGAGCTACAATCCTGAGCTGTTGCTAATCGGCCATCTTGGATCTCTCCAAAAATTCTTTTTAAAAAGTAAAAAAAGAATGAATTTGTTTGAAATGTTAACCCTAGGTTTCTTATGGATAAAGTTATACTGAAAGCTGATTTCCATGAAGATTTATTACCTTTACAATTAAATCATGATAGGCATCTGAAGATGATTTATAAAGCTGATGGCTAACTTTCCTGTTTTTTTCTTCTTACCACAGCTTCTGTTATGTTTAATTTCCCTGATCAAGCAACAGTAAAAAAAGTTGTCTATAGCTTGCCTCGGGTTGGAGTTGGGACCAGCTATGGTTTGCCACAAGCCAGGTAATTATATCATATTACACATTATTTGTGGCTTCTTAACACATTTCAGTCTCAACATGATAGCAATGTATATGTGGTTACAACACTATAATTATTTCAGAGGCCAAAGAATTTTCTTGCTCTGAAGGTTATTTGTAGGGATAACGGTTATGAAAATAGCTATTTTGAGAATGACAGAATGGTTAGGGCAGATTTTTATTTAATACATGAAAATAAGAATGTAAAAAACTTGATTGCATATCATAGCTAGTATATAATTAAGACATTCTTGCTTGTTAAAATCTTACAAGAAACATACAAAAGCTTCAAGATCTTAAATGATTAATTTCTATGTAATAGCATGTAAATAATGTTTTTGTAAATGCTATATATAAATGCTTCTTCATTAAAGCAATAAAACCCTTAGAGTTTATTGAGGGTAATAATCATTAATTATGGTATAGTTGTAACCACATTTTCTAGATTTTCATCTTGGTATTTTAGAAGAATCATTTTGAGATCTTGTATTATTAAAAGATACTAATCTAAGTAGAAAACATAGTAATTATATATATTGCTGATATCAGTTTGTCTGTTTTTGGCTCCAAGTAACAGAATACCTGACTGAAAGTGGCTAAAACAATAGGGTATTTTGATGTGTGTGTTTAATATGAAAGATCTGGAGTTAAGGTGCTGCCAGAAGTCATTCAGAGCTTCAATGATGTCAGAACTCTGCTGGCTTTGTACTCACAAAATCATCACTACTTCTCCAGATACCACATGTTCACATAACTGCATTACAGTAGGAAAAAGACACAAAGGATTTCTCTTTAAGCTTCTCTGTTTTAGGAAGGAATATATTTCTCAGAAGCCTAAAGCAGTCTTTATCTCAAGTTCCTTTGGCCAGAATAGAGTCACCTTCCCATTCCTAAAACTATCACTGCCAAAAAGGTGTGAGTTAGTTGGCTTAGCCCAATCATTCCCTGGGATTTATGGAAAAGATAAATTCCGATTCCTTGCCAGCTCCTACATAAACAAAAGAGGACTTCTATTGATAAGGAACAAAGAGAGATTGGCTTTAGGTAGATACAACAGTGTCGACCACGTAGACTGTTCTGTCCTTGAGAATTATTGCACAGCACTGTATGGATGGAAAGGAAAACTTATCTTTGTCTATCCTTCCTTAAATAGGCTACAGACATTTGAAAGACAGGAACTGTGTTTTATTTATCCTTTAATCTACAGGACCTAGCACAGTGCCTAATTGCAGCAGTGCTTTTTAAGTGCTTTTCAGCTGAGGTTACCTTGTATTGCAACTTATCTATTCTCTTTAAGCTTACAGTGTAAGACCAATTCACTGACATGTATGCACATGCTCAGGATATTTGCTAGTAGAATGACAAGATTAAGATATTAGTAGATAATGAAGCACTTATATAAAATACAGGTCAAAGAAAAATGCATTTAATCTATCAAAGAAAAAGAGGTTAGTTTTGCAAGACTTGTTCTTATTGAATATAAGCTGACTCATAATAATCATTACTTCCTTTCCCAAGTGCTTACATACTATTTGTTTAATCATCAATTCAAGAATTTACTCGGGAATTGACATTAAGAACTTACAAATAGGTCTAACTTTTTCCTTTGTAAGAATAATCTCCTGTCTTCTGGCATCTTTCTCAATGACCATGATTCCTGAAAGATTGCTAATAGGGATTTCTGTATGGCATGTATAATTTCTCTCAGTATTCTTTGACTTGTCTGGACTGGAATTCATTTAAAACAATCAGAAGCTCTTTTATTATATTTCTTAACTATTATGAGTATTGTTTCCCTTTTTAACCACATTTGGTCTCTAACTGACTTTTAGAACATTTTTTTTTTTTTTTTTTTTTTTGGTGAGACAGGGTCTCACTCTGTTGCCCAGGCTGGAGTGCAATGGTGTAATCTCAGCTCACTGCAGTCTTGACCTCCCTGATCTCAAGAGATCCTCCCACCTCACCCTCCCAAGTAGCGGGAATATAGACATGTGCCACCATGCCCAGCTAATTTTTGTATTTTTTGTAGTGATGGGGTTTCATCATATTGCCCAGGCTGGTCTCGAACTCTTGGACTCAGGCGATCCACCCACCTCAGCCCTTCAAAGTGCAGGGATTACAGGCAAGAGCCACCATGCCCAGCTGGAAGTTCATTCTTTATAAGAAAACTGAAAACAGAAGAGAAGTTCATTAGTTTTGGTCTCTCTGTAATCCATAATGCCAATCTATCTTCAAACATCTTTTTGTTGTCCTCGGCTTGTTTCCACCCCCAAAAAGCCCAACTAATTATTAGTTTCTTAGTAATATTCTTACAGACTCAGTTTTATATACTTCCTGAGATATACATCCTTAGAAGTACCAGGTGGCATTGGGGAGACACTGCATCTAGGCTTAAACCTGCCACAGCTGGGTAAAAATAAGCAAGCCTCACACTTAGTAGGAATTAGTAAATATTGGTTGAAAGAATGAATGACACTACTCAAACAGAATGATACTCTTACCTACCATAAAATGGGGAAAATATCTTTGCAAGAGATATTTTGATAATCTTTTGTGCTATGTACAAGACAATGCCTATTAAGATTCCATGTGAGTACAAATATTTGTTAGTAATCCAATAGTAACAGAAATAGCCTTAACTCTGTACTCAAACTGAACACCAAGGAGTCCTGAGATATCACAGTGAATTCCCAGGGGTGCTGCAGGGCATTTTTAAAGTTTTTTAGGGGAAAACAGCAACATTTGTCAGATACCACACAAACTATTTGCTTGAGTTAGTTCCAAGTTTCAACTTAGAATGATTAGATAGGGCTTAATTCTTTTCAGTGACACTTCTGTAAAACTGGTGTTTGATGGTTACTGTCTTCAAAAACAAGAGCCACATAAAAAATCAGTGTGGAACAGGAAATCAATATGGTGGTGTCAGATCTGATTCCAAGGTTTCAGAAGCTGTGCAGTGTCCAACAGGCATACACACCCCATTAGCAAATGTGGTTATTTAAGAATGAAATATAAATAATTCTCTCTAAGTTTATGATTATTATATTTTCAAATAGCTACTAAATTTTTAAGATGTTAAATATTTATTGAGTTGTTTAGAGCTAACTACTTAATTAAACAGAACTGTAAGATATTTCTCTTGGCCAAGGAGCACTATGAAAAATTATGGAGATACTAAGAGTGCCATGGATTGAAAAAGTTTGAGAACCTCTGTCAATCAGTTTAAAAACCCAATAGCTTTGTCATACTTTTCTAAATACAACCGCTTTCATTATTTTTAGATGAACACATTGAACCTGGAAAGTTTCATAATTTGCACCAGTTATCATAGTTTATTCCTTTAGGCTGTTCTTATGCCCCTTCTTCTTCTGAACCCATGCATTTCTCAAAGTTCCCAGTTGTTTATATTTTACACCATTTCAGGGATATATATTGTACAGGCAGAGGCTGTGCATGTGTGCATACTCTGTGTATGAAGGCGTCTACGAAGTTCATTGACATTAAGTCAAATGAATGTAAGCAGGTACCCAACTACCTACTTACCTACCTACTTAACGTGGAGCAGATTTGCTGTATTGTTTAAAAGCTACTTGATTTATCTTGAGTATAGTTTTTTTCTTGTTGATTTGTAAAATACTCATTTGCAGCTGTTTTCACAAATAAGATTGCTTTCAAATTATTTTATCCTGAGTAATTAAGTGTATCTTCTCTATAATAGAATTCTCAAATATTGCTAATTTCTACAATTAAAATGTATTTTCTAATTCAATTAAGAAGGATAAACCATAAATTATTTAAAATTGAGTATCAAACCAATATATTAGTTAATATTAGATTTTTCAAAATTATGAATTAAAGAGACTGTGTTTGTTAACGATGTGCTTATTTGCTAGGAGGATATCATTGGCCACTCCTCGACAGCTTTATAAATCTTCCAATATGACTCAGCGCTGGCAAAGAAGGGAAATTTCAAACTTCGAATATTTGATGTTTCTTAATACTATTGCAGGTAAGATGTCTCATTCTTTAATCTAATAATATGTTTATGTTCATCAAAATCATGGTAATGTGGCCTGATATAATACATTTTTCTCTTTGTGATTCAAATGCAGCATTAGAGTAAATTTTGAAGCACTCACATTAAATTTTATCAGAAACTGTACAAGCTCATACCAAACTTTTAGATGCATTTATTGTTGAAGAGTCTTTTTCTTGCTCTCCTTTTGCCATTTCCTTTGCTGACAGCTTTGTCTGAAGGTTTATTAGAGTCAACAAACCATTGCCAGAGTGTCTGGAAATAATAATGGGAAAAGTAATTTCACTACTTTGTCATTCTCAGCAATAGCAGCTAGACAGGAGAGTAACAACAGGATTCTGCCTAGTACAGATGTCACCTGGATTATGGCATGATTAGGTTACAGCATCTTTTTTCTTAAAATCTTCAAATAGAAATACAAAATCAGATTACATTTTCTAAATTATGAGTAACTGCCATCAACCTCGACAGTATCATGCTTGTAAATCAAAAGAAGTTAGTGACTTTGTTTTCTGTTAAATCAGTGGTTGTCGGTAGTTAAACATGTCTATGAGATTTAAGTACTTCATCTTTTTTCTTAAGTTAAGCTCCAAAAGCCCTTATTCAGGTTGAATTACAAAGAGTTTACCAGGCTTTACCAAAAGTTTTTGCAATTAGATGAATTTAAATAACCAAAATAAATAAATATGCTTACCATTATTACTGTTTTGTTATGAATGAATGCTCACAACCGTGTATTTAGAGCAGTGTTCATCTCTGAATCATTACTTAAAAAATATAACCATGTAATATTACTGTTTTCTAATCTATCATACATAAGCATGAATATGGATACTATAGGTATATATTAAATATGAGTAATATAGGTATGTGTTAAATAGATAAGAAAAATTGATTTATCCACAAAATGGAATAAAGCTATTTGATAAAATACTTTTTCATTTTAATCCCAATACATTCATGTATATATGTTCATATATCCATGCATTTATTCATATGCATAGTATACACACATATGTATCTTGAACAAACCTGTTTACTCCCTCAAAGATAAAAAAATGTGTTATACGATTTAATTAGCACTTTATTTATCAATAGAATAAATTTAAACATCTGAAATGTAAAGAACTTAATTTCATTAGCTTGTTTAAGTAAATAGCATGGTGTCGCAGAAAGAATATATCTTTCAACACCAAAGAGCAGAGGAATAGAAGCCCAGATCTGCCAACTTTCTATCTTGGAGCATAAGTTGAATTTTAACTTTTAACTTTATCTAGGACTTTTAATCTTTTAGTAGCAATATTTAATAGGTTTACATCTGATGTAATAACTGGTTTGTTTGGTCTTATATCATCTTGTTTTATACTGTTATTTTTTAATTTTTTCTTGCTTTTTATATTATTTATTCTCTGGCCATATGAATACTTTTTTGCTTACTATAGTGATTTAAAATGTAAAAAGTCTTGTTATTAATTCTCCTAGAGATTTACATTTTTAAAAGTCTTATAAACTATATGTTTCTTAATATGAACTCAAAAATGAATTAACATTTTAAAATCATACCTAAGTAAGACAAAAACTTCAACTCAATTTTATTTCTCAATCATTGCTTATCTTTGTAAATATAACTTACTAGCCAGAATCCAGCTTATTATTAACTTTATACTCTGGGGTCTATGTCTTTTTGCAAATTAAGACAGGTTTCAAACTATTGAAATTATGTATTCGTGCGGTGTATTTTTAGCTATATGGATCCTTACCTGATTTTTCAGGATGAAGTTCTCTGTACATTCTTGTGTAATATTTTTCATCTTCCCTCTATTAGGTTTTTATATTATCTGCTTTTGAGAGACCTATCAAGACCCAATGTCTGCCATTAGGTGGACTTAATGATTTTTTCCCTTGGCTGTGCTAGCTAATTGCAGCTGTTGGATATAAAACTGGAGGGCAGGGTGATATACCTCACTTCCAGTTCAGTTTCCAATTTCACAGGCTTTTATATTAAATGGTTTTTCTATTCTAAAATGAGATTTTCTCCAGCCTCTGGATGGAATGTTTTCTAGTTCATTGTTTTAAAGGTCTCTTCTAGTCTCCATCCCTTCCCACTGCATTTTATTCAGGTCAGTTTCCCACGGTGTGGTACAGTACCACCTATAACTACCACCCACCTCATGCCTGTTACTTTCTGGGATTCTCTTTCTTTGTCCAACTCTGGAAAGGTTGCTATGTCTAACTCTGGATAGAGACACATTGTCATCTCTTCTAAAAGTTGCACCTGAGCAGTATAGAGCCTAATACACTTTTTTCTATTTGGGACAATCTTTGGGTCTCTGAGCCAGAGCATGCAGACTGTAAAGGGAATTTAAACGCATCTTTCTATTCTTTTTTGAATCATTGAAGTCTGTTTTATTTATAACATAAAGATTATATAGGCCACTGATTTTTTCAAAAATTACTGGGTACTTCCTTTGCAATTATTATAACTAAACACTAAAGCCTGACTAATGTAAGCAATGGGATAAAAGTGAAGAGTAGGGACTAGGAACACAGAACACTCACAGTCTAGATGAATAAGTGAAATACATATAAATAAGAGAGCATTTTAAGACAGTTGATATTAAATGCTGAATCATTGCTATAGTGAATGCTGCAAGAGCTAAGCAGAGGGGAGGTATTTTAAAATGTGTTTGCAGAGAAAAAAAGAGAAGAGCTTCACAGATTTCTGCCAGTTGTATATGTGTGGTGTATTCAGTGGACAGGATTATCATACCTTGTCTGTAGCAGAGAATTATAGATAATATTGGAGACTTAGATAACAGCTATATTATAAAGAGACTTTCAGGCGTCAGTATAGTTTTGGAGTAGAAGGGAATGCAATGTGGAGTTTTAGGAAAATTAAACTGTTAATTATGTATGGCATAAATCAAAATTGAGATTCCTTAACATTAGTGCTTTAAGGAGGGTATTACAGTAGTAATAGTAAATTGTTACTGCATATTTACTGTGTACCACATACTCTATTTTGCCCTGACTACAGAAGCAAAGTATGGTTTCTGCCTTTAAAGAGATCAAAATATAGTGAGGAAACAGACATGTATACCAGTAATTCCACTGAGAAGTATTAGAATATATAAAATTGTCTACAATTTTATCATGTATAAAAAGTATTATAATGGGAGTATATATGAAGCCATTTGAGGTAGTCAAATCTAGAAGCCATTATTTATAACTAAGAGATCAGAAAAAGTTTCCCATAGGTGACATTTAAATTGGGAATTGAAGTATGAGTAAGAATTCACTAGAAAGTAGTCAGAGGGCATTCCAAGGAGAAAACGTGAGGTGAAGATGTTGGATGAGAGTGGTGGCAGCAGGTATGGCAAAAAGGGAATAAATGATACTTTTGTACAATATCATTATACAAAAAAAGTTTCACTGTAATTTTCTCTAATTCCATGGTTATCAAAGTGTAGTCCTCTGACCAGCATTATTATCTTGGAGGCTTGTTAGAAACGCTGATCTACAGACTCCTCCTCAAACCTACTGAATCAGAGCAGGCAGCCTGCCTTTCAGCAAGCCCTCTACTTGGTTCTGATGCAAAAAGTTTGAGCACAATTGCATTAGCCAATTAAGATCTAATTATCCAAACAAGATTTGCATATAAAACATTTAACACATGCAAGAAAGCACAGGATTAAGTGCCATTCAGTGTAATAAATGTTTAGAGAAGTGAGAGATTAATATGAAATAATCTACTTGAGGAAACCTTCTTGGAAAAGATGAGCTTTAAATGAACTCTTCAAGGATTTTGTCAGATGTAGATGGCTATCCAGGCAAAATAAACCTTCATAAGTAGAATGACAATTGAAAAAATATATGAATATGAATGTCCTGAGCTGCTCTCCCTGGGTATATTCTTGTTAATTTAATTCTTCCTTTGCCATCATCCTGAAATTTTAAATAGAAGTGCCAGTTTAAACTGAGCACCAGCATTCAAGACATCGGTGATGGTTTTATTAGAGAAGCTTCACTAATGCCATGATTGAATACTTGTTAGTGCAGCTATTAGATTTGCCTGTTTTCCTGATTGGTGGACAGGGTATATCCGTGCATCTCTTCTCATCAAATCACCTTTCAGAGTTCTCTTAGGATCCTAAAATAAAGGATGCTCTAAATATGTTAAGTTGTTCCAGTATCACTTTAATGAACATGGATCCTAAAAATAATCATATTACTTTATAATACTGTTTTAGGGATACAGTTGTTCAGGAAATATTTATTGCAGTGGATTGATTGAAACTTAAGATTTATCATTTCTAGATAGGATATTAGTCTTCTTTTTGACAAATTGTAGTTTCTTAAGTAATCTAAAGGCAAGAAATGGTTGGCTCATATTTTGTCATAATATTTTTTAAACATTAATTCGTACTTGATATCAAGATTTAGAAAAAATAAATAGTATTTTTATTACTTTTTCATTTTGTTTCATTTTTCCTTTTGAAATAATTCCTTGTTAATAATAAAAACTCAGAAAAAATAGTAAATAATAGTTCTTGACTATTGAATGATTTACAGTGTGTCAAACATTGTTCTAAGGGCTTTATATGTATATGCTGATTTAATCCTCACAGTAGCCCCTTGAGTTAGGTTCTGTTCTTATTCCCGTTTTACAAAGAAATGAGGGAGAGAGTAGTTAAACAACTTACCCAAGTCATAGAGCTAATAAGTGACAAAGTTGGGATTCAAACCCAGACAGTTTAGCTCCAGAGTCTTCATTTAGTTACTACATTGCGCTCTTTCAGGATATTCATGGTACCACAAAATATCACCCCAATCACCAGCCTTATTAACTGCTTTTAAAACCTAAATAATTATTTAAAACAATTTTCTCATTTTCTTTTACATTTCATCAAATTAACCCTTTGAAGTTTATTTACTGTCATAACTTTTGTGGATACTGATATTCTAGCACTAGATAGGGATCTGGAATTATCTTTAATGTAGAAAGTAGCACTCTTTTCAGTTAAGTTTTAGATCAAGAGAAAGAAACTCTGAGACAGAGATTTGTTTGAGGATGTTTATTGGAAAAGGTTTGGGATCAACATCTGTGGGGGAGTGAAGAAATTAGAGCTGGACAGAAGGAAGATTCAGACTGCAGTACAGTTGTGACAAAGGCTTCAGTAGATCTCATGGGGTCCCCAGGGCTGGGGTAACCATTCAGAATTGTCTTGACTTGAGGGAAGGGAGCCAGGCCTTCGATACCTCCACTCTGCAGTCATTGGATGCAGACTTCTGGGAAAGAGAAATGACTTTGGATTGGGGGCTTTCTTCTAATGATAGCGATTCTTGGAGATGGACATAGCTGACCACCACTAGTCATCAACGCTCCCAGCATCCACCATACTAGCAGTTCTCAGACTTCAATGTATCTGAAGCAGGATTGCTAAAACACAGATCTTTGGGTCCCATCCCCATAAATTCTGATTCAACAGGCTTGGATTGAGCCTTAAAAATCTGCATTTCTAAGAAGTCCCTATTTGATGCTGATGCCATTGATTTAGGGACTACCCTTTGAGAATTACTGCTCTGTATCTATATTCTTTAAAAGACTTACCTAAAAATAATTTCATTAATCTTCATATAGCACTGTCAGTATCATACATATTAACCTTATGATAGGGTATCCTTAGCATTTTATGTGCATTTTATCTTTCCAGTGAGAAAAAAAAGTTTTGCTTGGTGAATACCCATGAAATTAAAGTTACTTAATATTTATTCTTTGTAAATATTTGTAGGATTTTGTGATCTATTATGTAAATTCACTAGAATTACTGGATGAGATAGTCTTTAAACCTCTTGGATTAAAAAGAAGTGTTATAGAATTGGAATCTGGTTGAGAAGATGAAACGATCTTTTCTGGCTTCACATGTTTAAAAATATAGGTCAATGTGACCTAATAAATTTCTTACTTTCTATAAATATTTTCCACAAATATTCTGTAAATATTTCTAAGACTTAGCTTAAAACATTACTGGACTCTACATTACTGGTTATTGTCTTACACTCTCAGATTTATCTTTTTTCCCAAAAATATTATTTTAGTATGAAACATAAAGTATATTTTATGACCCCTTTCTTAAGGTCTCTCATACTTGACCAATTTCACTTTTCTCCTTTCTGGATTTTTAAATAAGACTCTAGATTTCTTAATAAGACTCTGTATAAAACACATGTTCTCAGTATCATAGTATTAATGAATTATGCAGACTTTTTACACCCTCCTGTGGTATGTGTACATATGCATAATTAAACACACGTTTTACCGTAAGTAAGTTTTGTAAAGATACTTTACATAGTAAAAGAAGCTTGTCAAATATTCAGGAAACATATTTAAAAGACATCTAAAATTCCATAAATGTGTTCTTAGACTTTGTTTTATTCTATTTATAAATTTAATGAATGTTCATTATAGAAAATTGGGAATATGAAAAAGGATAATTTTAAAAATTAAACCACTCAGAAGTCTAACCATAAATATCACAGTTGACATTTGGCTGATTTTTCTGTTTTTCTTTCTCTGTGTGTGGTGTATCATTGGGAACCTGCAATATATACAGGTTTGTTTTCCATTTCACTAACCATTTTTTGAAGGCATGACTTTTAAAACTACACGAAAGTCCAAATAAGAAATATGGCATAAATTATTTAACCATTTTTGAAACACTCGGTTTTCTTTTTCAAAGAACATTAAATTTTAGATGATTATGTAAAATAATCTTAGTGATACTTAGAATTCTACTAAAAATGTGGTTTCAACCTCCAGTTCCCAGGTTGACCTGATCTCTGTTCGTGTTCTCAAAGATACAACCTATGCCTTATTTTACACCTTGTTAGATAATATTATGGAAAAGATGTTAAAATCTGGCGTTCTTGCATTTTAAAAAATAAGAGAGCGACTGCTAACATAGCTTTGTATAAATGATCCCCTGTTAGAGTGGATAATTATTTTTAAGGATTTTGAGTTGTTTTTAATATGATCAGCTAATAAACTCAGCACGACTTCTCCAACCCCAACCTTTTTCTCCTGTTTAGCATTTTCCACTTTTTTACTCTGTGATGAACAAGCCCTCCCTGGTTAATTATGTATATATTTAGCTACTGCATGTGTTGGGCTTATTATTGTCATCTAATTAGATGTAACTTGAACTGCTTGCTTCTAGAAAAATCATTAAAAATTCTTTCCTAATGACCTAGAGATGACAAAATGTCTGTAAAGTGTGAAGAAGCAGACAAGCACAGGAACATCGCTCTTAAAGAGTGTTAATCCAGATGCTGCAATCATCTCATTAAACAATATTTTGCTGTCATTAACATTTTCACCAAGGAATTGCAGTTATAATTTCTTTGTCAGCTGTCTCTAGATCACTTTACCTTCAAAACCAAAGTGCCATATAAAAACATTAAATTGGATGGTTTAATTAAAAAGTTTTTTTTTAAATGAAGTAACATATTTCTGAGATCTCATTTACTGTGTATCACTTTTATTATTTCAGTAGATTAGTGTCATAGGCTTGCAATATTTAATATTCATCTTCTAAGACAAATTCTTATAAGCATAGTTAGCAAAATAAAGTATATATATATATATACACACACACACACGCACATATACATATATATATACAATCACACACACACACACATATATATATATATACAATCACACACATATATATACACACACACACACAAGTATACATATTTACTTACCACTGCTAGAAAAGGAAAGGACCCTACCAATTATAGCACCAGTGTATTTACTAAATATCAACTATCTTAAAGAAAAAAAACAAAACAATTAGTAAATAAATATCTAGGTATGCCAGAACCTAACAAGTATGACTTTGGAAATATCTCACTTTTTGGATGATTTAATGAACAATATTTTTTTTCATTTCACAAAGGTGTTCAGTAAAATAATTAAAAGAGTAATGCTAATTCATGATTAAACCTTATCAATGCAAAACCCCAAAATGCCACTTAATCATTCTTTTTTTTTTCTGTGTGACTTTAAATACATTGTACATTTTTAAATTAAATCAAATATGTATGACTGTCCATTTTGCAAGGCTTTTATGTGGAAATTTTTATTAAAAACAAGCATTAATGTTATATTTATTTATAAAGTTTATTATATTTATTCGAATTAAAATGGTGCTATAAGTCTCTACTAATTTAAAAATTACTAAAATTTCCTTAGCATTTATTTTTGGAGGACCTCTCAGAGATCATTAAAAGTGAATTACAAAAAAAAATAATACAGGACAGATGAATAGCCATAACTATGGCTATTGGCATCCATCAGTTTGTGTATACATGTATGTGCATTTTTAAATAATGCTCTTTTTCTTTGCATTTTTTCCAAAAATAGCATTATATCTTTTTTAAACTTTTATTTTAGGGTCGGGGTACTTGTGCAGATTTGTGACACGGGTAAATTACATGTCACGGGTGTTTGGTGTACAGATTACTTCGTCATCCAGGTGATAAGCATAATACCCAATAGGTAGTTTTTGGTTCCTCACCTTTCTCCTTCCCTCTACTCTCAAATAGTATATTTTTCTTTCTTAGAAAATCATTGCTATTAAAAGGCTGGTGTCTTCAAATATGGTCTCTATTTTTATGCTGTTTGCATTCATACAGTACCTTTAAATACTGTTATGTAAATTGGCTATTTATTTTAACAGTTTTTATTAATATATAAATTATAAAACTTTTATCAGAAATTTAACAATTGTGGTATCTGATTTTCATCTATCAATTCATTTATTTAAGTAATATATGTTATATATAGATAGGTAGGATAAGCATTATTCTATTTAAAAAATACACACTGGAAGACTTGCTTTTCATTAAAATCTATAGATTTTTAAGTAGAGCAGTTCCCCAGAAAAGGGAAGAGCTCTAAACTCTGCAATGGACCATTTAGGTTCCCAGAAATAGCTCTGTCTAGCCAATCTGTACTCTTAGTATATATACATACAAAAAAATACTGAGAGTAATCAGGTGCCGTAGGTTAGCATACATATGAACTGTTAGTAATACATTTTCAAGTTTAGAATTCTACAGGTTTTATTTTACAATATTGGTACTGCTTTAGCAGATCATTGTCATGTACAAAAGACTTTAATATGGCTCCAAACTCTTGTTTAATATTATCAGTATTATTCTTCACCACAGACTGTAAACACAAATCAGGTTCATTGATTGGTTGAGCCACCTGGCTGCAGACATTTTCTTCTAGTTTAATGTACACATTCACAATATCATTCTCTCTCATATACACCTCTATGCCTTTGCATAATCCTCATCTTCTAAACATAATGTTCTGCAGTTTTCCTTTACTTGGCTTATATTTGTTCATCGTTTGAAATTTAGGTCATTTTATTCCATTTTTATCACATGCATACACATTCTATCAACAAACATTTATTGGGCAGATGGTATGTGCCAACACACAGAGATTTAAAAAAAAAAAAAAGAAAAACAATCCAGCCCTGACATTCCTGAGTTTACAGACTAGTGGAGAGGCAGAGAAGTAAACAGTGATGTGTATCAGGCATAATAGAGGTCTGTATAAGAACTGTGGGGGAGCTACACAGGGGAAGCCCAAACCTAACTGTAACCTCATCCCAGTAAATGCAAAGTGGAAGCAACATTCTGCCGCTATTACCTACAGCTGTATTACATACCCACAGCAGTTTATACATTTAAAGCAAGATGCAGTTTAGTTGTAAAATGCAGAGCTTCATATAATAAACAGATAAAATAGTCATCAATAAAATGTTTTCTAAATGAATTAATTAAGTTGGTTTTGTGCTTATAATTGCAGATTTTGGTTCTTACTCAGATTGTAGTTTGCTTTTCTGTTTTTTCTATTTCACAGTTATGTTTACCAACTGTTATAAGAGCAGATATCATTTAATGTAATTTCCTGATGATGAAGAGGTAATATCTGCATATCTATGTTACAGTGATAGTATATGCGGGATGTGCAACCACGGCATACTGAATTCATATCACTAAATACCAGTGAAATAGCTATTTTGTGTGAATTTTAATGGAAAGTTAGAAAATTATGATAATCTAACACAATTTTTATAAAAAATAATTTTGTTCAACAAAAGTTTTCTTTGGACCCTGTTTCTTTAATAGCCATTCTCTTAATTTCACCTGATCATGTTTTTTCAGTTCAAGTTTATGAGGGGGTCCACAGCTGTGCTCCCCTAAACTTTCCACATCCACACTGTGCCTCAATATCATATATGAAATATTTAAGTTATTCTACCAAAAAATAAACAGACATACTCACCCTAAGATCCAGCAATTCTTCAATTAAGCAAAACAACAGAAGAAAAAAATTCATGAGAAAATTTGTGAAAAAATGTATGCTTGACATCTGCCTCTGTACCTTTTCATCCTAGCTTCAGAGTACTTCATCCACTTGCAGATTCTCTGCATTCATTCTTGATATAAGTTTAACATAACAAATTTTGTGTACTCAAAATTTCTAGATATATATCCATTATAATAGAATACCATCACATAAGCTGCAAGTGTGCAGGTCAGTAGGGTGACTTCCTCCATAATCACTTTCAGGGCCTCTGACTGACAGGGCCGTGCTTCCAGGGTTTCAATATTCTCTACATCAGCAGAAGACAGATGAGACACACATGCGGGAAGGTTCCGTGAGCCAAGACCTGAAGAGATTTTGCTCACATTCTGTAGATTAGAACTAAGGCCCATGGCCATAGCTACTTGGAAGGGGGGCTGAGAAATGTGGTGTAGCACAAGAAGAGGAGAATCAATTACAACAACCAGCCAATAGTCTCCATCACAATCTTATAAATAGTAATTCTAGTAATTTTTTAAAACAATTATTGAGTGAATTCACTTGAAATGCATTGTTATCAGAGTTAAAGATATGGTTCAATAAATAAAAGTTACTTTTCTTCTTCAATAGATGCCTTATAAGAACAGAAACTATTTCATAAGCATTTTGTGTATACAAACTTTTGTTTCTGTTTTTCTTTACTAGGACGGACATATAATGATCTGAACCAATATCCAGTGTTTCCATGGGTGTTAACCAACTATGAATCAGAAGAGTTGGACCTGACTCTTCCAGGAAACTTCAGGGATCTATCAAAGGTACCTTTTAAATATATAGAAGTCAGTTTTCTTCATAAGGCTATAGTCTAGTAGGATTTCTGTCAGAGTATATATATCCAGTTAATGTTTGTAAGAAAGTGAAACTGGTTATCTTGCCTTACATAATCAGTTTCTAAACCTTACCAATTCTTAGCACAAGACTTAAGTTACAAGAAGATAAACTCGTACTAGCATAGGCAAAATGAAATGGGTATTCGAGAAATAGCAGACGTAGGGAGAGGTTTCTCAGATATTCTAGGCTTTGAAGTCAAGGCTAAAAACCTAAAATTAGTATAAAATATGATGGCAAATCATTTCTGTGATACATTCCTTAGATGATAAAGGATGTTATATTGACCATAAAATACACACATTGTAGGGAAATATACTGAAAAGAAAGTCAGTTAAATTTATCAAGTGTCTGCCCATATATGAGAGAGAAGATAGGGCCCAAAAGATGGCAAGAAAATGGTACATAACGGTAATAAGAAATAAATGGCAAAATTTTTATTCGTTCACTTCGTTTGTCCAGAAGAAACTACAGTGGGATACTAAATTGTTTGAAATTCAGTGATGAACTAGGAACTAAGCCCAAAAAGCTGCTCTATAATCTAAGCTTACGACAGAGGCCTTCCTTAAAGTTTATGTATGTTAACCATAGTAAAGCCTCAGCCCATTCAGTTTGAATGTATCTCTCCTTTCTGTCAGACTTGATTGTCTGATTTAGCAATCCATAGAAAGTTGAAAAGTATTTGTATATACGTTTGGTTTTGGGGGGCAGGTTTAAGGGGCTAATGGACAAGAGCAGCATAAACCCTGTGAATTAGGGAAACACCATTGCAGTCAATTTAAAATTAATCCCACAGATGGTTTTAGCTCAGCATACCTTCTCCTGCCCCTTTCCTGGCTTTTGAAAGCTAGACCTACCCAAGCTGAAGTTCTGTATTGCACTAGCTACTAGCTGTGTGACCTAAAGCTAGTTTCTCTTGGCCCATTTGTAACATGAGAATAATACTGTCCCATGTCATATAGTTATACATATCTAATGACATGTACATTTGAAAAACATAACAGTACGTGGCACAGAGAAGCACTTCCTATTAGCTAGTATTGTTACACATGGAATATTTCTTAGCCTCTTTTGAAGACTGTTTACTAATTTTTCCATGTTCTTATGTGTCATCCAGTCTCTAGTTCTTCCTATAAAACTTTAGTTGGTAGCTCATTGCTAATTTTAGCCATGGTATTATAGATGTTAATGGGACATAAAAGATCAGTTAGCCCAACATCTTACTGAGAGTCACACAACTGGTAGAAATAAATTGCTAGCAAATGAACTCTAATATGCTTGCAAATATAGTAATTTTTCCAATGTGAATCAATCAAACAAAAATTTTTAACTATTTACCATATTCAAGTAACTAAATTATTCAAGATCAGGTAGATAGAAGCATTGTAATTCATGCAGCCTGCCTTTCAGGAACAAATCTAGTTATAGATTATCTAAATAATAAGATTAGTTCCCCAAAAAATTAAAAATAAAGTATGATATTTTAGAGAGATCCATGTAAGAGACAATACATGCAGGTTGAGTATCCTTTATCTGAAATGCTTGGGACCAGAAGTGTTTTGGATTTGGGATTTTTCTGGATTTTGAAATATTAATATATACATTATATACTTACCAGTTGAGCATCCCTAATCTGAAAATCCAAAATACTCCAGTGAGTGTTTTCTTTAAGCATCACATCAGTGCTCAAAAACTTGGATTTGGGGCATTTCAGATTTCAGAATTTTTGATTAGAGATGCTCAACCCATAGTGTTTAAGAACAGGACTCTTCTGCAGCTAGACTGCCTACGTTCAAATACTAATTCTGCCATTTACCAGCTGTGGAGCCTTAGACAAGAGAATTCGTTTCTCTTCGTCTTAATTTCCTCACCTATGTAATGAGACATCAATAATAGGGTTGTTGTGTGGAGTGGTCAATGTTGTGTGGAGTGATTCTAAGTATAAAGAACTTAGAATAATGCCAGGCACATCAGTATTAGCTAATGCTATGTATACAACAATAATAGAGTGGTAAATCATTGATATAGACCATATGCTTTGAATTGTATTTCAAATAATGATGATAAATATATGCTACTACATCCATATTGGATGAGAATGTTTGAATGGTATGCATGATCTTGCCAAGGTTGAAGTGTAATTTTGGGGTGTAAAACAAAACCAAACTATCTTACTGATGTGAGGATGAAAACTTGTAAAGTAGTTCTTTGACAAAATCTCATCTGCATGTACTTTTATTTAACATTAATTGAATCGCCATTACATTAGACATTATAAAATATATATATATATATACAATAAAAACTCAGCATATTAAAACCTCACACAATGACAACTGTTACAGCTATGGTATTGTTTTTAAAACAAGGAAGGAAGTTCTTTTTCTTTGAAATCAACTGGGATATTGTATTTAAAGGAAACTTAATAGATCAAAGCTCCTTTTTCCTCTTATTTAGTCATTCTTTCAGTTGTTCATTCAACAGATATTTATCACACATGTGCTATATATGTCAAGTGCTCTACAAGCAAAAGAGTATACAGGAGTGAATAAAGCAGACATACTCACAGCCACTACTTGGAGGGAGTTCAGCCCACAGCAAAAACGAAAACTCAGTTAACAGCAGTATGAGAGGCCAGCACTGACGAGCTAGGTGTAGTGGGGACTGCACCTCCCTGGAGAGTACAGGCTCGCTATGCTAAGACGTCTGGACTCAGATGTTCTTGAAACGCTAGCCCAGTGAAAGAAAATGTGGCACTCATTATGATTAGTATGGATTATAGAAGGCATCTGGTAAAATAATCGCTGGTAATCATAGATTTTTTTCATTTATCCATGTATTGAAAAATGAGATAAATGAGGAAGTCACTGTTTCTACAGAACTGAAGATACAACATTTCGAGGTTGTTTTTTGTTTGTCTGTTTGTTTTGAGACAGTCTTGCTCTGTTGCTTGGGCTGGAGTGCAGTGGTGCAATCTGAGCTCACTGCAACCTCCATCTCCCAGGTTCAAGCGATTCTCCTCTGTCAGCCTCCTGAGTAGCTGGGATTATAAGCTCCTGCCACCACACCCAGCTAATTTTTTTGTATTTTTAGTAGAGACAAACTTTCACTATGTTGGCCAGGCCGGTCTTGAACTCCTGACCTCGTGATCCACCCACCTCGGCCTCCCAAAGTGCTGGGATTAGAGACATGAGCCACAGTGCCCAGCCTGTTTCAGGGTTTTTAAGCTGATCTGTATAATATGTATTTCCTTTGGCAGAGCTTTTCCTTTTCTGCCTCACATGTGCTCTTCTAATTTTATATAGTGTTAAATAAATAATACAGGTAAACAGATGGAGCCTAAATAAATTGGGCATTGTGACTATAAACTGTAGCTTTACAAGCATGTAATTCTTCATGCTGTGAACAGTTGAATCCATGAGCTCTTAAAAGATAGATAGCTTTTCTTCCAATTTTACTATATTCCATGCTTTAGCAATTTGTTCTTTCTATTCTGTCACCCTAGCATGATAGGAAAATGTTAGCAAATTAAAGCCTCTTGATATGTTAATAAATTACTTGTGCATTGTTTCCATGCTTCATTGAATTTCTTAATAGGCACTTCTTACAAATGGGCTAGAAACCTGAGACTATCCTGTATAAAATCCATTAATAAACAAGATTTCAATGTATGAAATATATCTTATTATATGCCTAATGGGAAAATGACATTTGAAGTATAATAATATAATTGGAAGGAAAAACTTCTATAGTACAATATTATCACAATGAAGAGATGTCCACTAAGAAGCACATGAAATTCTTTTAGTTATAAGCAATACTGCAAATGAAAATTTTAATAGAGAGTTTCTTACTCTTCAGAAGCTCAGGAAGAATTGAAATACTTGAATGATATAACCAAAAACATTCTAAAAGATCTCTAACAATAAAAGTAGTTGTTTCTAAACAAACACTGGGAGTTCTGATCCAAGTAATAATTCTTGGCAGTGAATAATTCTAGAATTTGTTTCAATACACATGTGGTACCCCAAATAATTTTTATATTCTTTGATATATAAAAGAATTAAGAAACTATGAAATGTACAATGCCAAAAAAAATAAATATTTATTTTCTTTCTTTATACCACCACATTACACAGGCTTCATGAAATTCTGTGTTGTATCAGTCAGGAAACTGTTGGATGAAAGTTTCAGGAAACCCAGCTGAAATTGGCTTGAACAATAGTAGGGGTTGGGAAAAAAATCAAGAAGTTGTAACTGGAACATGAAAAGAATGTAGGCCTTGCTCAGATGTTTCTCTGTCACATATTGTGCAAACTTAAGATGTTTTCTAAAATCTCTGAACTTTTTTTTCTCATCTTTAAAGTGAACACAAGAATACTTACATAATAGGGTTGTTGAAAGATTTTGACACCATAAAGTAGCTAAGGCACCTAGTATAATGCCTGACACACAAGTGGCATTCAGTGAGTGGCAGCAACAAAGCAAATTTCCATAATGGTCCATTGAGAGTTCACTATCTTTGGTATGATTGACAGAAATCTAGTGAAAGATTATTTGATTCCTCTGATTTATTTTTTATTCTAATAAAATTTTTTAAAAATGCCATTTAATAAAATATTGTTAATGCAATAAATAATTCTGTTTTACTATCTGTTTAAATTATAAAATTACCCACACTGTAACATCAAACACTAAGGTTAAATTAAATGATTATTAGAATTTTAGATGCATATTTATTTAGACTGAGATATTTTATATTTATAATATTCTTACTCGTTCTTTGGCCCACTTAATTGAACAGGTGAAGAGCACAGGAGCAATAAGAAAGTTCTTTATCAGAAAGAGTGTTTAGACCTCTCATTTGATTAGACATCATAGGTTCAAGTTTTATTTATTATGTGTACAGGTTAGAGGCTGTGTTTATTGTTTGACATGAGGGACAGCAGATGAAACAATCTGTCTTTGACCTACCTTTTCAACACCAACCAACAGTAGGTATAGCGATTTCCTCCCTACCCCATTTACATAGATATTCCTTATGGAGGTGTGGCCTTATGGTGAAATCTGTCTTACAACATGATATGATAGTGCTTCAGTTATTTACATATACTCATATGAACTTGACTCTTAAATAATAGTGGTTACATGACTTTGACGTGAAGCACAGTCTCTGCTCATTAAAATGTAAAGAGAATTTTCCTATTTCCTAGTCATGCCCTCTGATAAGTGAAATAGTTTCATCACAAAACCAAGTCCTACTAATATTGACATGAACATAAGACATCACATCACACACCCATTCATCGAGTGGAAAAAATATATTTTGTTAACACAGGAGTTGTTTGACTGACAGATGATGATAAGCATAACCATTTTCCCAAATTATTATGCCACTTAATAAAAGGAAGTGATAATGCCTTGAGGCTTTGAAATGTGATAATGCAAATGGATGCACTGAAGTGTGAATACTATTCAACCATCCACCCTTGATATGATACTGCCAAATGTCTACATACCACATAGAAAAGAGTTTATGTTGGTAAGGTGGGGAGTACACGACTCAGCAATCTAAAGCAAGTTGTTTGTTGTTGTTTTTGAGAGAATCTCCCTCTGTTGCCCAGGCTGCAGTGCAGTGGCACGATCTTGGCTCACTGCAGTCTCCACTAGAGCAAGTTTCTATGGTTACTTTTTCTTATTCACCATAAGTTAACAACATCTAAAATGAAATTAATTCCATTTACTTGATCATAATCTACCTTATGCTTAATTTTAAACAACAAAACGAAGTATGGGCAAAACTAGATATGTTAGTAGTTAGGATGATATAAAACTAAAAGATAAAAGTGTGAACGTGTGAGTTTAATTACATACCATCTGCCAAATAACCCTGCTGCCAAATTTAAAACATTTGTTTCAATGTATGTTGAATACTGCCTTAACATATAACCTACAGTATGTTGAAACTTGTTTTCGTTAGACTTGCTTCTATGGCAGTGCTAAGGGGGAACTCTTACTTTAAGGACAAGGTATTGATTGGCCATGTTTGGATACTGTTTGAAACTCATGGGATATTTGTTTATTTAAATTAATATTTTATTCATTCATGCATTCTTTCATTACACAAGCATTTATTGCCAACCTACTCTGTGCCAGACACTGGAGATACAAAGGCAATCAGACTTGGTCCGTACCTTTTAGAAGTTACAGTCATTTTTTTGTTTACCCAGTGACACATTAAGCTATTTTCCTTCTAATTAAAAGAAAGGAAGAACCAAGAAAAGTGCAACTAAAAAGGTAGACCTCACAGACACTGGTAACCAGAAATAGTGAAGTGCTTTTCTGTTTGTTTGTTTATATCTCCACTGTTGCTTGTTGGAGATATAATAGGGTGACAGGGAGCTTTATGGATTTATACAGAACTTCTAAACCAGTCCTAGGCTCTGTTTGCTTACACTAACTGTCTCCTTATCCTGTTTTCTTGTTCCTTCCTACTTAGCCAGCTGAATCACCCTTTCAGAAAAAGAGAGGGGGAAAAATATCCTATAGAGCCTGTTCCACTTTGAAAATTTTAGGCTGTTAAAGAAGAAACTGAAAACAGCAGGAACACTGTCTAGTGCTCTTAGAAGACTCCTACCTATGGGAAGGAAAAGAGAGCCCGCTTTATGCTCTTTCATTTCACCAGCCACATATCACCTCTGTACCTAAACCACAGCACTATCATGCAACACTAGGCCAAACTCAGTCTCCTTTAACCTTTCTTTCCCGCTGAAACAGAATATTAAGCAGTTAGAAGTCATCTTGAAATTAATTTGTAGCCCCATCATTATCCTGCTACTTAACACCTGGAAAATTAGAACAGACACCTGAAGACTTAAGATGCTCCACTGTCTGTAGGTGAGAGTGTTTGCTTTTCACTAAGACACATAAAACTAATTTTCTTAGGAATTATCCTGGGATGATGATAATAATAATAGCCAGTATTTTGCATGTGTTTATTATATGCCATGCATTGTCCTAAACATCTTAGATGGATTTTCTTGCTTTACCCTCACAATGCTATAATGAATTGCACTGGTTATATAGATTGCATTTTCTTCCATTTGTTACCTATTATTTCTCCATAATATTTAGGTAGGATATTCTTTAAAAGAAAAAAAAAAGCTAATGATTAATTTCTCTTCTAGATGCCCTCTACCTTTTCTAAATGCCCTGGCAGTTTTTATATGCTACCAAAATAATAATAATAATAATAATAATAATAATAATAATAAAGAAGGAAAGCAAAAGAAAAAAGAAAAACTCTCCCTATTACCCAACAAGAATGTAATCTTTTAAAATATCCTGCACAATGAACAGTCATGTCAGATATGAGCAGAGGAGTCAAAAGAAATGCAGTCAGTGAGCCATTCCACACCTCCAAAGCTTTCAGTCCTATTTGGGACTAACATTCCTATGAAAATGCTTAAAGCTGGGTGTGGTGGCTCATGCGTGTTATCCCAACACTTTGGGAGATTGAGTCAGGAGGATTGCTTGAGGCCAGGAGTTTGAGACTGACCTGATCAACATAGCCAAACCCTGTCTCTACAAAAAATTAAATTAAAAAAAAAAGTGCTAATAATTTTTTTTTTTTTTGAGACAGAGTTTTGCTCTGATCACCCAGGTGGGAGTGCAATGGTGCAATCTCAGCTCACTGCATCCTCCACCTCCCAGATTCAAACTGTTCTCCTGTCTCAACCTCCCCAGTAGCTATGATTTTCTTTCATTTGTTACCTATCGTTTGGTAACTGTGCCACCACACCCAGCTAATTTTTGTATTTTTTGTAGAGATGGGGTTTCACCATGTGGACCAGGCTGCTCTAGAACTCCTGACCTCAGGTGATCCACCCACCTAAGCCTCCCAAACTGCAGGGATTACTGGTGTGAGCCACCACGCCCAGCCAAGGGCTAATAGATTTTGCTAATCAAAATGCAACTTTAGATCAAAGATGATCTTTCTTCATAATATACTCAGTTCCACCCTATGAAAAAGTATAAAAAGAAATAGATTCAATTAATAGAAAAATGTAAACTTAACACCTCTCTTTATTAATGTTTCTTGTCTTAAGGTTCTATTCCTTAATAATGTATTTGAAAATTGTGTAGTGATTTGCTGAAGTTTATCTGATGACGAAAGGCCAAATTAAGCCAATTAACAGTATAAAAATGCAAAGGGAATGTTTAGTCCACACTTAAGCGAACACAGTTTTAACATATTTTAGAGAAACAAATTTTTAACTCATTTAAAGCATTCTTATTTAGAACAACCCAAAACATAGGAAAGACTTGGATAGCTTGGAAAGGTTTTGCTTGTTTTTATACTCTATTTTAATGAATTTTAACTTTACTATGAAAATTTTTAAACAAAGAAAAAGTACCAATAATAATAATCATTAACCAATAGCTACATGTTATAATTATGGACAGTTTAGTTTTTATTGGTTTACTGAAGTATTTTTAAACAAATATATCATACTTTACCCCTAAGTATTTCAGTATGAAAAATAGTATTTTCCCATATAATCATATCACCATGATTACATCTAACAAAACTTATGACAGTTCCCTGATATTGTCTAATACTGTGCCTATAATCAGTATTTGCTGATTATCTCCCATGTGTCTTAAAAATTGTTTTGCTTAAGCCAGGATTCAGTCAACAACCACACAGTACATCTGATTCTTCTGTCTCATCTGTCTAAAGGTTAGAAAAGCTCCCAGCCACCCTACTACCCCCACTTTTTTCATGATGTTGACTCATTTAAGAGAATATGCCAGTTATCTTATAGAACATAATAACAGCCAATATTTTGCATGTGTTTATTATATGCCAGTCATTGGCATATGATAAACGGCTTCTGGATTTGTCTTTTTGTTCCTCGTGTTGTCATTTAAATCCTTGTAACTAGTAAGGTTTTGATGTATGCTGATTCAAATATCAGCAAAAATTGATAATAGAAGGTTTTTTTGTTTGTTTGAGACATTGTCTCGCTTTGTCACCCAGGCTGGAGTGCAGCGGTACAACCTTGGCTCACAATCATCTCCACCTCCCGAATTCAGGCATTTCTCCTGCCTCAGCCTCCCAAGTGTCTGGGATTACAAGTGCCCACCTCCACACCTGGCTAATTTTTGTATTTTTAGTAGAGATGGTGTTTCATCATGTTAGCCAGGCTGCTCTCTTAACTTCTGATCTCAAAGGGGTCTGCCCGCCTTGGCCTCCCAAAGTGCTGGGATTACAGGTGTGAACTACCGCCCTGGCTCGTAATAGAAATTTATATTTGGAAATATTTGGTCAATAACACTTACTAGCCAAGATATAAAGTTATTATAGCTAATTTAAATTTATCAAAGTTAAAATGTTCCCATATGAAAAATATTTCTGGGTCACATAATTGCAAAAGCCATCTCAAATTCTCTCTGCCAGATAAACCAAATTCATGATTAAACTGTAAAAAAGGAGTATAAAGGGAAGACTAAAGTCTCCTCATTCTCACTGCCCAGAAACAACTCTTGATATACTTCGTGTATATTCTTCAAAAAATAAATTACACAAAGTAGAATTACTTGATCAAAACTACATGAATTTAAATAAAATACTACCAATTTTCCCCACAAGAAATTTATACTGATTTATTTGCCAACAGCATTATGAGATACCATGTTTTCCTATGCCCTGGCCAATACTGCGTATTATGAAACTTAATAATTTTTGGCAATCTAGTCAATAAAAATAGTTTTTGTTTGACATTTTAACAATTGTGAGTGTACTTACGACTTTTGATTACGTGTAATAGAAAGTCAACTTACACTGGCTTTAATTTAAAATATACATTTTATTAGCCCATATAACTGAGAAATCCAGGGATGGGTCAGTTCGGGATAATTGGATCCAAGTGCTCACCGGAGTTATCAAGATCCACACCTCTGTTACTTTTCTACATTGGCTTCATTCTCAAACAGGCTTCCCTGTGTTACAGTAATGATGCCTTCGTAACCCCACTAGTGAAAGAGAGCTTTTTACCAGACAGTTGCAGCAAAGTTCTATCTGATCAGATTGAATCATGTGCCCATTTCTGCAGCAGTCATAGTGCTATGAATAAAATATTATGACTGACAGGTCTAGATCCCATGCCCACCCAGGGAGTCAGGTAAGGAGGTCAGCTCACCTGTACCAGGTAAACCAAGAGTGGGGAAGGAATGGTTCACAAAGGAAGAAGGCATAATGAATGCTAACAGAAAAAAGAATAGAGATCCATTACATTGTAGGAACTGGTACTATTTTTTTCTTATATCTGTAGGAAATTGGTATTCATTATTCTGTGAATTGCCTATTCATCACATCATTTCCTCATTTATTTAATTAGATTATTCATTAGCTTCTCATTGATTTGTAAGAGCACATTTTTAAGGAAACTAGCTCTTTATCTCTTTATCTTATATGCTATGAATATTTTTCACTTTGTTATGTCTTGATTTTTGCATAAAATTTATTTCTAAAATTTCCACATAGAAATTTTATATAATATTATGTAATTGGGTTAATCGGTCTTCATTCATTTAGCATTTATTGCTCACTTTAAAAGGTTCAGATACTGTAGGTGTAAGAATAAAGAGATGAATAAAAGGGAGTTTTCTCGAAGGGCTACTACTGGGTTAAAAAGGTTATAAAGTTGCCTATTACCAGGTGGTGTCATGTAAGGCTTTACAGATGCAATTTGAAAAACTTCCAGAAGAATGAGTTGAAGTTCCTTAGTCAGATAAAAAGGGAGGCCAGGAATTTACTTGAGCACAGAAGTGTCTGTAGGTATGATTTCTATGTTGTCATAACAGAATTTTCAGAATGATGACAGATAGTTCATGACCAAAAAAAAAAAAAAAAAGATAAGAACTCTCAAAGCTCTTCTAAGAATTTTCAAGCCCTTGATTACAAAAGATAACAAGATAACTTAGATGTGTTAGAAATTTGGATGTCCTAAAAATATTGAGATAACTAAAAACTATTGTTAGAAGCCAGACAAATGAGTCAAATGTACCTAGCACAGAGCTGCGGCTGGTTCTGTGGAACCTCTAGCCACATTGACTAGCAATGTGATCTTCATTTGACTTTTCTTCAGTGTCCTCATCTGTAAGAGATTTGGTCAAAGAGACCAATGTGTCCTTCCATTTCTTCAGATCTATAATGAATGAGGAATAAATAGACAGTTATGAAAGAAAAAAGCACGTGAAAGGCCAGGTGTACTGGCTTATACCTGTAATACCACCACTTTGGTAGGCCAAGGCAGAAGGATCACTTGAGGACAGGAGTTCGAGACCAGTCTGGGTAGCATAGTGAGATTTCCTCTCTATTAAAAAATAAAGTCACATTAAGATCATAATTTCTTATTTAGCAATGAAAAAGCAGTGCAATCGTGTGAAATGTGGAGACCCAGGTACCTGTTTCCTCGTCATGAGATTAGGTTCATAATGAATGCCTTGCTGGCCTCAGAGACTTATGAAAATCAGTCTAGAAAATGGATGTGATGACAATATGTTATACAAATATATAATATCATTAGTTATAATAGCAGTAGTGAACTCTTGAACATATTATGTGTGCAAGTTTGAGTATGCCTTATCCGTAATGCTAGGGACCAGAAGTGCTTCAGACTTCAGATTGTTTCAGATTTTGGAATATTTGCATATACACAGTGAGATAGCTTGGGAACAGACCCAAGTCTAAACAAAAAATTATTTCATTTTATATACACCATATTCCATATAGCCTACAGGTCATCTTATACAGGTTTTTTTTTTTTTTTTAACAATTTTATACATGAAACAAAGTTCAGGTTAAGTACGTATGTGTGAAATTTTTCACTTATGGTGTCATGTTGGCATGCAAAAAGTTGTGGAATTTGGAGGATTTTAGATGTCAAATTTTTTAAAGATGCTTAACCTATATAATAGTAGAATCCTAGTACCATGAACCTTCATATCATTTTCAGTTTTTTATCATGTATTAGAATTCAGTTTTATTGGCATTGCTTTAACTAGGCCTCTGATTTCTCCTTGACAATTATTTTTTCTTGAAAATTATAATCTACTTTGATGACATTGACCATTCATCAGATCAATCCATATTTATTTATCTTTATTTATTGAAATCAATCTAGCTCTGTGCTCAAACTTTTATGATCTCTAAAAGTCTTTCTGATGTCTCATAGAATACCATTTATCCAATTTGTTTTATTTATATAATTTTTGTTCAGTCATTTTTGCTTATTAAATTTATATATTGTATACCTGTTCTAAGAAAAGGACTTGGTACAATGTGTAGGGTTTGAAAAGATAGAAAAATATTGATAGATCAAAGCTAAGAGGACAGAAAGGGAAAATAGGAAGATGAAACTAAAGGAAAAGTTAACACTGAGAAATACACACCAAATACACACCAGAATTTTTTAAAGTACAAACTAAGATATTGCATCTAAACAGTTGTTTTAAAAACAAAAGAGGGATATGATTCTTGTAAAAAATAAAAAATAAATAAAGAGAAACACTGGATTGAGCACATTTAAACAATTTTATTTACAGTAGTATTTCTCAGAGCCTTAAGATCAGGTAAATCTCCACAAACATCTGGTAGGATTTTTGTTCATGTAACAAAGTCACAAAGGTTTTTGGTTTTTGTTTTTTATTTTTTTAGGAAAACTAATCTTTTTGTAGCACTGAAGTTTGAGACAGATTTCTGTGTTTGGTCAAAACAGGGAAATCGAGTGATAAGTGTAGATAAAATTCTCAACATTATTTCTTCAGTAACTACAGTAGTGTTTCATGTGGACATCCTAATGCTATATGTGTAATTTCCTGCAAATTTTATAAGGAATGGAAATTTTTACACATTAGTCACTCTTTTGATTCTTTCATGTTGGAAATAGTGCTTTTTTGCAAGTTATATAGACTTTTTAGCAGTTTTTAAAACTGAATTATAATAATAAAGTTTTATAGGGATAGAAATTTTATTTTTCATTTTTGCATTATATTTTTGCAACATTTTTTCTTATTTGTTACAGTGTTCACCTGTAACATAAAAAATAAAAAAGACAAACAGCAGTAAATCTAAACACAGGCTTTAAACTTTCAGTTAAACCTCTGTATATATGGTAACACCTAAAGATCACAGAAGTCACTGTTTCCAAATGCCCACTGTTTGACAGGAAAGGAAACTATTTATTGATATAGTAACTATGATGAAAATTGAAAAATATTGCAAAGTAAATTTATAAATTTATTAAATGTAGCCTTACCTTTTGACCAGAATTCTTACCATATTCGTCTGCCAAAATCAAATGATATTGACATTCCAGTATTTGCTAAAATTTTTAAAGGACAGCAAACTTACAACCTTGTCAGTATGTAGGTAAGTAGGTAATTGATTGATGGATAAATATGATAACATAGGATATTTTTTAGGATCTCTTAAGGAAATATGTCATCTATGACAAAATTCTCACTTCCCTAAACAAACATTTTGAAGCTTTTTGCTTTCAAATGATTTTTTGCTATTTAACTATTAGAAGCAAAATGATAGAAAAATAGTAAGTACAAAGCAAATTACTTACATTTCATAAACATCATATATAACCATATTAGATAAAAATTCAAAATTATAAATATATTTTAAGAAGTTACTAATGGAGGCATATACAGACTTTAATACTGTGCAGCTGTTCCCTACAAGTATTATTCTGTAAAACACTCCAATAAAATGACTTTGATTTAACAAGTAAAATCAAAAAATAAGTATTTCCTTTTCCTTTCCCAGTAGTGTAAGACTGGAAAAGATTAGAGGATGAGCCATGCTCGTGTTTAAAGAATGTTTTGTGAGATTTTACAGGACAAACAATATCAGATAGGGTCAGTCCTTAGGGATTGCACAGACATTTTAATGCAGGTGAAAGATCTATTAGCATATTCACGACAGAGCAAAGTATTAAACATTTTCAATGCTTTGAAAAATATACTTACTTTTTATATTTTTATATTTTTAATTCTAAGATATGAATTAGAAAAACATATCTGAACATCTAGTAAAGTATAAATATGTAGGTAATTTTAAATGAAAAACTCATTACTTCAATTCCCTAACAGACCTTACATTCATTTCACTTTATAACAACTACTCTTTTACCAAAAATGTAATTATGTACTTGTTTTAAATATTATTAAGATTTTATGTAATGTTTAACAAAATTACATTGCCTTTTTTATATCTATCTAAAGAGATTTGAGAGATAATTAATGAAATTTAACACAATAAAGTTTAAACCTTAGAACTTTTTTTTAATCTAAATTTTTATACTGTCATACTTTGTTTTACAAAATGAAGACAAAAAAGTTTAGGGACTTTAAAATATTAACACTTCTGTGCATGAAAAATACAGCTTTTAGATAAACAAATTGTTGAGTCTTTGTTAAGTCATAATTACAGTTAACAAAAAATGAACATAATTTACAAATAATTTAAATATTCAGGTTAAGCACCATTGCAAATAAGAGTTTATTATGAAAATTTTAACATGCTTTTTACTGCTGACCTCCTTGTGTTATTTGAATTAGTCTCCTGAGGCCAGAAGAAAAGGCTCATAACAATTTATAAATGAATCTTTCTCTCTTGTGTAACATTATGTGCCCCACTGAAACACTAATTTTCTACTACTTCTCATTGAAATTAAGCCTTCGAGGGATCTTCATAGTTAATTATAAATATTAAATTTTGAAATAAAGTAGTTAGATATTGTACTTAGTACTCTTCTTTTGTTTTCTCTGTAAACATACTTATTTTTATAGTATGCAGCCTAAGTCAAAATAATGTGCTTATTTGATACCATAAGCACAGACTCTATATACCATTAATCCAAAATCAGACAAAAACTTAAGCTAAGGCAGTTTACTATTTGAAATCATGAAGATGGTATGCTGGAAATTCCTAATGATTAGATGTGCTAAAATTTTGAGACCGTGATGCAATTAGTACATGCTTTATTGAAGAAATCCGTATACTCCTCTATAGAGATTAGCATCATAATCAGTAAATAGGGTGGTGGTACTGATAGGAGAGGTCTTAGTGGCCTCAGCAAAATGCTTTCGAGGGAATCTGAATTTCCTGATTATTCCATCATCCTTAGGTGTGTAGTTTAAATAAAAAGGATAGTTGTTCCATCTGTATACTAACAGAATGAGACTAACATTCCATCAGGGTTCTATATGGAGGGTTGTCTTTCACACTGTGGGTAACTGGCTGTTAAGACAAGGTTTTCACTAATATGGTTGTCAAATGGTCAATCCCTTCACCTTCTCCCCATTGGGTTTCCTGTATTCCAAGCTAAATTTTTATTATGTAGCTTATTAAGTAGAAGGAAAATAACAAAACTGTTGGTGTGGCCTTAACAGTTTAAACTAGATCACCTCTGATTATCTAGTTTACAAAAGCTGAGTAAAGTCTAGAAACTTTGTACTATGAATCATCCTCTTGGGCAGTTTTTAACCAGTGTAACAATTTGTAATTAATATCAACATCCAGTATCGTTAAAAATATAATACAAAATAATGTATTTATGCTGTGTGGCTAAATTGAATTAATAGTGAAATATTGAAAGTATAAAGATTTATTATCTCGGATGTCTAATATGACTGTATTAAACAAAATATGTTTTTCTTTTAATAGCCAATTGGTGCTTTGAACCCAAAGAGAGCTGTGTTTTATGCAGAGCGTTATGAGACATGGGAAGATGACCAAAGCCCACCCTACCATTATAATACCCATTATTCAACGGCAACATCTACTTTATCCTGGCTTGTTCGAATTGTGAGTATCTTCATTGAGTTAGTTTGCCTTTAATACCTTAAAATTTTTAACATAAGTAAAATTAAACAAAAATCAAATACACTTGTAATTTGTCCTAAACAAAGATTAAAGACCAATGAAGTAGAAATTAAAAATTCCAACCTAGCAAGAAATGAATTTTTTTAATGAGTTGTCTCATTTGCAAAATTGGATTAGGAAGATAGTTATCTAAGGCTAGGTATTATGAGCTTAAACCAAACCAGTAAATTGAGTACATACCTTTTTTTTTTTTTTTCAGTGATAGGGTCTCTCACTCTGCACTGAGGCTAGAGTGCAGTAGCACTATCATAGCTCACTGCAGCCTTGAACTCCTAGGCTCAAAGGATCCTCCTACCTCAGCCTCCTGAGTAATAGGACTACAGGCATGCAACATCTTGCCCGGCTATTTTTATTATTATTATTATTATTATTATTATTATTATTATTATTATTATTTTGAGATGGAGTCTCACTCTGTCACCCAGGCTGGAGTGCAGTGGCACAATCTCGGCTCACTGCACCCTCCACCTCCTGGGTTCAAGCAATTCTCCTGCCTCAGCTTCTCAAGTAGTTGGGATTACAGGCGCCCACCACCATGCCCTTCTAATTTTTGTATTTTTAGTAGAGACGGGGTTTCATCATGTTGGTCAGGCTGCTCTCAAGAAATCCAGACCTCAGGTGATCCACCCACCTTAGCCTCCCAAAGTGCTGGGATTACAGGTGTGAGCCAGCATGACTAGCCCTGGAGTGCATCCTTAATACCCACTGCCTCCTTTCTCACAAATGACACACACTGGCACTTACTCTCCCCGAGCCTTCTCATTCTTGCTTCTTGGGCAGTATGTTTTAAAACCAGTTTCCAAATGTTTTGAAAACCTCTTTTTGTTACTTTTCCCTTTCTCCTAAGACATAAATATATTCAAGTCTCACGGATCTTAAAAAAAAAAAAAAAAAAAAAGCCTCCTACCAGCCCCTGCCCACTCTGCGGTTCTTTCCTATCTCTGTCCCCACCTAGTTAGATTCCTGAAAGGACAACCTCTGTTGTCCTGCAACTCACTATATGTGTCCCTTCTACTTTATCACCTCCCATTCGGTCTTTAGCCTGGTTGATTCCAGTTCCACACCTACCACTTTACTGAATTGTTTTGGGAGAGGTCACATATTACACAGATAGAGCTTCCCATTTCTTAACTGTCATGTTTCTTGCATTTCACACCATTGCTCATCTTCTCTCCTTGAAATTTTCTTTTAAGGTTCCTCTTACAATATCCTCTCCGGGTTTTCCTCCTGTCACCCTAACTGTTCTGGTCAGTCTCCTGCTCAGGTTCTTTTTCCTTGATGTTCCTGTTCCCCAGGATTTTTCTTTATATTTCAGCTGGGTTGTGTCATTCAGTTATAAGCTAGTGATTTCCAGCTTCTGTCTTCTTTGCAAACATTTCTCATGGGTTCTTGACCTATATTTCCAAGTGCCTGCTAGATATCTCTACCTGAATGTCTCACAGTCCCATAAGCAGCATTTTAAAAAATTAACTCATCTCCCTCATGAACCTGCTGTGGTTAAATGCCATGATTATTCACTCAACTGCCCAATCTAGAAGTAGGGAAGCTTGCCTAGATACTGTCTCTATTTTTCCAACCTCTTACATCTAACCAGGCATCCACAGAGTCTACCAACTAAGTATCTCTGTCTCCTCTTCTCTGCTAACTCTGGCATTTTCCTTAATTTAGGTTTCCATTGTCTCTCACCTACATTATTGCAAAGGCTCTTAACAAACCTCTTTCCTTTATTCTTGCCTTCTCCATTCTGGTCTAGATAGGAGCACTAAAAGTGACTGAGGAGTACTTAGAATGCTAAATTAAATCTCTTAATCATTTTTTCTCCCCTTACTAAGATACAACTCAGACCAGTCTATTGTATGAGGCTGATGTGCCCTAGAAACACATTGGTAAAGCACAGTATATGAAACTGCATCTCCTGTCTTTGAAAATATTCTTTTCCTAAACCTAAATGGCAGCTCTAGTTTGTAGGTCTTCCTTAAGCATTCTCTCCATTATGGGCAAAAAATAAACATTCTACAGAAATTTAGTATGCGTATATTTTAAGTAACTTGTAAACCACTGATAGGTGACAAACTACAAACAATTATTTTTGTTAAGAAAAATTTTGTCAGAATTATGATTGTTTGAGCACAAATTTTATCTCTTTCATAATTTTACACCAGCATAAGATGTTAAGTAAGTCTGGACTAACTAGTTTTTTGAGAAAACAAAGTCTTATTTTTAAAAATAAACTCTGTAATGATAAACTAAAGGAAAAGACATAAAACTATTTTTAGACCAAAGTTATTAAATCAGTCTAATGTATCCAAGCATTCACCTTAATTATGTGAACTGTGATTCTTTTATTAAAATATTCCTAAGAAACTTTTAACTTTCTTAAGAAATACTTTTTAAATCCAGAACTTTTAAAGTATAGAAGTTCTATTTTTAAATTTTCTGTTAATTTTGAGAATATTAGATTTATATCAGTGCTTATTTATCTCTATAAAGCAATAAGAACAGAGCATCTTTAGTTTCTCGGTGATAATAATTCCAGAGGTAGGAAAGTACTTCACACTCACAAGAGGCAAATGCTTTTCAAATTCCACATACACGGACACATGAAGAGCTTATAACTTGCATCCTGCATTTTCAGCTATAGGTCAAAACTAAACAAAGACACAAAAATTGACCTGTCAAAATCTCAAAAGAGCTGGCTTTCTTTATAATGGACATAAAATATGCTCTTAATTGATTTGAACTCACAAATAGGGAAACAGACAAGAATACAAAAAAAAAACTAATTATTAGATTATCTGATCACCAAATGATCAGACCATAAAACCAAAATCAAATTCTCAGTCACTACTGCCGACAGTGGAAATTATTTTTTAGCTGTACAGAAATCAGAAACAAACACAAAAGTCAGCAAAAGGAATAAATTTTAAAACCTAGGAGAGAAAAAGGCACTAAAGTTCAAATTCTATTTGCTGCGTAGGACCCTCCCTGGAAGCCAAGAAAAGATATACCTGGGCTTAAGTAGCCCATGAGATATACTTCTTAAGCTATACAGTCAATTTGAGCTCATCAGATTAGTCCACGTGGAACTCTCAAAGGGACCTCCAAAACTGTTAGCAAAGGAAGTTTTTAGAAAACATTGAAACCAGAGATTTTCACCCTGAGAGGCCTTTTCATACCACCTCAGTTCCCGTCAATGACAGTCATTGCCTTAGTGAGCCACCGTCAAGGAGGGAACAAGACACCTCCTGTAGGTAATTTGGGGATAAGAAAAAAAGTCAGGAGTCCTTTCTGAGAAAATGTTATCAAATGGGTTATTGGGAGAATTAAATGAGAATATATAGATGATAGTATTTTGAAATACATAAAGTGGAATTCACTGTTTTTTTACCTAATCAAGTTAGTCTGAAGCCAGATTTACAAGGCTTCTTCAAGTGTGACTCCACAAAAATGCTTGTTATCAACAGCCTGATTTAAGTTAACCTCATCTATCCCTAATCAGCTAAACACTTTCTCAAGTCATAACTCAGTATTTATCCTTAAGTTGATTTATTATTCCAGCAAAATGGAATTCAAACTTGAATCTCTGCAAGTCTATGCCAGAATATTCTATACATATTTATCTTACTCATGCCCTTGTTATAGCAGTGCTGCACAACAGAAATATAATATAAACTACCATGTGATGTGACTTAAAGCTTCTAGTAGCCACATCTAAAGTAAAAAAGAAACAGGTGAAATTAATTTTAATAAATATATTTGTTAATCTACTATATCCAAAATGTTATCATTTAAACATATAACCAGTATAAATATGTAAAGTGAGGCATTTTACACTTTACGTTTTTGGAGGGAGGGTACTGAGTCTTTGAAATTCAGAGTGTATTTTATATTTACAGCACATCTCAGTTTGAAATAGCCACATTTGAGGTGCTCAATAGTGACATGTGTCTAGTGGCTACTGTTTTGGACAGATCACTAAGACTGCATCATGAGGACTCAGCCCAAATATGTCATGTGGTTATAAATAAATGTAGCAGTCCAATGGTTTACTAAGTGTTTAACCTAATGGTCCAGGGAACTGTGATTTCCTCACTCCCATTCCAAGGAGTTTATGAAATAGAAAATGCATTAAAATTTGTATCACTAAGAATTTGTTCACAAAATTAAAATACAGATTAAAATAAGTGTTAGGCCTTTTAGACCTAAAGTCATTAAACTTGTTATGTTTTTCAATGTACCTAGTATGACAATAATAATTACTTTAAAGTAATAATTAACTACATACTTCATTACCTTAAATTAAAAATATTATTTTAAACAAACTACTAGTGAAATCTCTTGTCTATAATATGAGACTCTGAAAAGACTATTTTCCTGATAGCTGCCATTGGGCAAATCATGAATAAACTTATAGCAGAGTTTGGAGTTTCTTCAGGTATTAATATTAAAAGACACATTTTACTTGGAATGTTTTTACTTCACATCCTACCCTAGACATATAACGTCTATACAGAAGTAATTAAATGTTTTTCCCTAATATGCTGATCACTCAGTAACTTGTTCACCTTCCAAATTCAGTATATTCAGCCCTCTTGTTCAAAACTCATTTGTCAAACATTTCATCATAATTCCAAGGAAGCGATGTCTAGAATTTGAAACTTTCTGTGTAAATTATGGCTTGTTTTGAAAGCTTACCCTAAAGCCTCTTTAAACCACAATGTGTCCTTAAAAGTATATATGTATAGTAGAAGCATTATTGCAAGTATTGTAACCAAAACCGAAAGATAGTGCTACTTAATAAAATACTGTGTTTGTCTTGAATACTGATGCATTAAGGGCAATGCACATTTACTCAGAGGAAGATGAGGAATACTTAACCAAGAGCCTAGTGTGTTGTAGGTACATAGGTTAATTAGTAGAAACCTTTGGAAGATTCTAAAAGATACCTTTTGGTTCTTGGAAAAGAAGTAGGAGAAAATAAACTTCTGGAATTAGACAAAGGCCAGTAGAAATAAGGTTTCCTTCATTTGTTAGAATGTGACCTTGAATTTTCTCAGATGTAAAAGGAGAATAATTAGACCTACTCTGAAGGGCGATAGAGGGGATTCAGTTAACTTAGGTAATACAGAGCCTGGCATAGAAAAGTGCTTAGTAGCTATTATTTACCTTCCCTTTGATTTGTATTATGCTTCCTGTCACTTCAAATATACATCTTTTCTTTGCTATAGTTATGTCCCAGGCACCACCTATTTCCCATGAATGAGATTTGTTTTGGCTTCTAATGGAATGAAGGGAAGGAAAAGAAGAAAAGAACAGAACTACAGGAAGCAAAGGACTTAAAAGATTATTATGAGATGACTAAGCAAAAATCATGTAAGATAGAAAAATTAAGAAGTTGAGTAAAGAGAAGAGGCAGCAGGGAAACAGCATTAGATGTCCACGATGGAATTAGTTGATCTGTAATCATCCAAAAGCAAAAAAGGCTGTTAGTGTCTTCAGAGGGGACAAAAGGGTATGATAGAATACAGAAGGACAGGTACTGTTTGGTGCAGGCTAGGTGAGTTAGTTTTCCATCACTGAGAAAGGGTTGGAAGATATGAAGTGATGTTGGAGTAGATGTAATTAGGAGAAGAAAGTCTGCCATTGGCCATTTATATTGTGGGACCTAACCTGAACTTTTTAAAGCCTAATGAGTTCCAGAACTACAATTTCTGAAATTACTATTTTTTTCATTTTTTCATCTTATCGCCCATGCCTAAAGCTTCTAATGTCCAATCTGTTGAGGTACACATGGAAAATGGCTCAATCAACAGGTGGTAGGCAAGTAAATATAAAAGTAATTTAAGCTTAATATAGCACCTGATCCTCTATGTTAGTCAGATTTGAGTCCAATGAAAAAGGAAGGCTTTGCATTGTGCCTTGAAGGGAAAAGGGAAACACATGGAAAAACAAGCAATCTCCACGGTAATCAGAGCTTGAAAGATCAATACTTACTTATAAACAAATAGGTTATCAATTTCTATTAGTACTCTACCACTGTAGCAGCTGGAGGCCTTCAGGAATAATGGGAATATATGTCAGTAATGTAGTGTGTGACCCTAAAACAGTTGTTAATCAGATCTTTTTAAAAGCTACTTTAAACACTGAAATGTGGAATTCAATATTCTCTGCTTTTGGGTGCCACCAGACTCATTCATAACTTTGTTACTGAAAGTAAATATAATTCTTTAAAATTTCTTTTCACTAAGCTCATCTGTGCTATTCTTGGCATGTCTTTGTTAAGAGTTGAAAACTAGACAGGATTTTATAATTTAGGTTGAGGTAGAGATCAGCTTTTAGTGGCTGATGATAAGAAGTACAGCTTTGCATGTGTAAATGGGTTTTCACTCACATCTGTTTAATAGGTTAAAAAACCTAGAGACAAGCCTGATCCCTCTAAATTAATCTCTGCCCACTACCTCCAGTGAAAATGAAATGCCTTACATCAGCATCCTGCAATGATAAAGTGGGTTCTGAAGTACAACTTTTTGGTCAAACCTGCTAGTAGTTAAAAACTGAAAAGAAAACCCGTATCTTACTCTCACCCACCATAGCCGCATCTCCCAACAATACCTTATATGTTTAGGCGTATTAAACAAACATTTATTAAACATTACTAGCCATGTGCTGTGCTTGGGGCTAGGGATAGAGAGATGAATAAGGCCTAAGGAATTGGCAGTCAGGTGGAAAGTCCAACAATGAATACTTTTGGTAAAGTGCGTAAAGCTGGTAGTCATTTTTATAACTCTGTGTCAGGTAAGATACATCAAGCTTTCTCTATGTTATTTCATTTAATCTTATTTAATCCCATAATTCCCCCGAGGTATTGTCATTCCCAGTTTACATAGATGAAAGAATGGAGACAGTTACTTGACACAGTTACTTAAGGTTAAGTAATTTGCCCAAGATAGGTAAATAGTTCCACCAAGATTCAAACTTAAATCTGTCATATTTTATTCGGTTTACCATTGCTACATCTAGAATTTTTATACCCCCATTTTAATTAATATAATTTAGTGATCAGCTGTATTGTTTTCACTATCTTATTTTTAATAGTGAATTAAACATCTAAAAAGCAAATAAATAAGTGAAAGACATGTCATACAACTTTTTCTAACTTAATTTCAGTAACATTTATTTGTTTCTTATATCACTTAAAATCTTAAACACTAATATGGACTTCTGGGATGTGTATCTGATTTTCAGGTGAATCAATAATGTCTCCCTTACTTGTATATTGTTATATCATTCTTGATCTTCTCTCTTTCATCACCCTTTTCTCTCATCCAACACTGAACATGAAATATTGGCAACATATTACAAGTTTACAAAATTGATGCCATCTGGCCATACTAAACTTCAGGGAGATATTGAGGAAGATCAGTATTTGTTGCCCTTACCCCAACAGCCAGCTCTTAAGGTTAGTGGCAAGAAGGGGAGTTTAAGGGGACGAATTAATGTTTAAAGCATACAAAGGAATGAACAGAGATTACATATTAAAGAAAAAGGACTAAAATATTTTTTAAAATGTTATGTAGGTTTCTTAGCGTTATTGAACCTGAGAATGACACGTCATTTGTCCTAGACTTGAGAGAGAAGAATTAAAGCAGGGAAAAGGCAATACGAATTTATCTTTGCTTATAATTGCGGTTAAGAAATCCTTAGCAGGAATGAATGTTATTTAATCCTTTTAAACTTGGAGGCGAATTTAATGACATTAAAAACATAAGAATAACCTAAGAACCCCCAGCATGAGAACTCCCAACTTAAGAATTACGAAAAAAAAAAGCATTAAAATTATATGTATTAGGATTGCAATAAAATTATTCCTAGTTTTCTGCTATAGGAACATGCACTGGATGGCAGACACCATGTTACCCAAAGGTAATAGTCACAGAATACAGAAAGGATTAGTTTATCTTCTCTCTTTTGTACTTACTTTATTCTTCATTCAACAGATTATATATTGAGCAACTTCTGTGTACCAGTTGTTCTGTGTGTCAGAGATAAAATAGTAAGATAGATACTGAACCTACTCATAGTGGGGAATGTAAACAGAGTAACAATTAAAAGCATTGTAATAAATGTTGTAGTTATGTTTGAAGAAATACAGATTGCTATTTGAGCATAATGGAGAGCCATGATAGAGCAAGGAAAGTTTCTCAGAAGAAAATGACATCATGGCTGAATTTTAAAGGATAAAAGGAATAGTTAAATACATGGGTAAGTTTGTACCTGGCCTAGGAAATATCACATACAAAGGACAAGAGGTGAGAGTAATGTGGCAAGATTTTAGAATGTGAAGAAGGGAATGGTGAGAGATAAGAGTTAAGCAGGTTCCAGATCATACGGGCTCTTGTAAAACAAATTAAGTAGTTTAGGCTTTCTCCTAATCACTCCCAGGAGCTATTGAAGGATTTTAACGAGGGATTTGCATTTTAAAAACATCATCAGACCATAAGGTGGTACTAACACTTTTGTAGTCTTTCACAGGTAATCTAAGATGGACATTTCTCTACCTAATTCCACACTGCAGTGATCAGTATCAGAGTGATTTTTCTTATTGCAATGTTAGTATGTATAGCCTTAATTATTAGAAAGAAAAATCCAACTTACGAATTGTCATTGATGCAAAATCCCTTATCAGAAAATCATAGAGCCCTGGAACCCCTTCATTTCACAGATCAGAAGACCAGAAGCAAAATGACCTGCCAAGGTTGCAGACTGGCAACTGCTGCCTTGGCCTAGTCAAGCCCAGACACGCATCTCCTACTGCCTTAATTTGGAGGCATCTTTTTAGGACCCTGCTCTGCTTCCACATCTTCGAGAATTTTAAAAGTAGTCATGTTTCACAAAGGAACAAGGGCAGCTGTGTTTAGAGTGGTCAAATTTCTGATTCTGTTTTTTGCTTAGGAACCTTTCACAACCTTCTTCCTCAATGCAAACGATGGAAAATTTGATCATCCAGATCGAACCTTCTCGTCAGTTGCAAGGTCTTGGAGAACTAGTCAGAGAGATACTTCTGATGTAAAGGTAGGCTCTTTTATTTGTTGATATACATTAAATTTCAAAATATGTGGAAATTTTGATTTTTTAAGTGGGTATGTATAAGACATTTTATATTGCAGCTTCGTTCCATCATATTAAAATTATATGATACTTCTAACCTTAAAGGAAATAATTTTGAGCATTATAGAAAATAATTGAAAATTCTTTTATATTACTAAGTGAAGGTGTTTTCGTTATTTCAAAACATTCTTATCTAATTTAGATCGAATAATCAGGAGATGGAAAGAAAAGCCTATAAATTGCCTTTCCTGCTGTTAACTCAGTATTTGGTCCATTCCATAAAACACAGCAGGAATTGGATTTGACCTTAATGTGTCATATTGTTATAGCTTGCCTGGCTTGGGGTTTGCGTAGCCTGGGGCAATTAATAAAGCATTAATGACAAGACCCATTTAAAATGTAGGCTTTTCTGTATAGCCTTAGCTTTTACTTGACTTGCCTGGGGATACTATGCAACAATACACATTAGATTAAACCAACACGCACACAATATCCAGGAACAGCCAGACAGCAGAGTAATTTTACAGTTGGTACTGCTTAATTATTGTTAAATGCAAAGATTTGTTATTCATTTATATGGGCTCTTGTTTTAAGAAAGAAAAACATTGTATTCAAAGCAGTAATATATATCTGTTCTCTCATTTGTCTCATATTTTTCCCAATAATAAGGTTACATGGCCAGATTATTACATAGGTAAATGTGTTTCTTATTTTAATCTCATTTTCTTCAGGCATGTTTTTTTCCCATTACTGTTACTCAGTATAAAAATGCTATGGTATCATTCCATTTAGAATCTTAAACCAACAAAGTAGTGAGTTAAAATCAAAATTGTCATTTACATATTTATGTTTCTCTATTGTAAAAAATTTATAAAAGGCAATTTCAGTGTTACTGAACTATAATTGGATGAATACAAGTTTTGTTCAGTATCTCTCCAAAGCAGAAAATAAAGGAATTGGAGCCGAGTAGAGTGTAACATATCTGTGTGTTTTATTTGTTGCTGTCAAACTTTACATAAATGAATATGCATACAACATACTCACATTTGTAAAAAAGTAAGAGAATTTAATATGCATCCTGACTATATTAAGCTTTGAAGTACTAACAGTCTTACAACTTTGCTGAGAATTAAACTCTAAAATATCCATAAGCCATCATTTAAACTGATTTGTTACCAGTGAAGTCCGGGAGGGAGTCTGTTTCTTATATAATAACACTTTGAGAATTAATACAGAAAATGGGAGTCCACAGGCTCCCATTGAACAGTAGTATCCAGAATTCACACAATGTTCATAAAAAGCACTCAGATATTTTGTATGTGAATTAAATATTCTTACCTATAATTGAAGGCTTCTTATTGCAGTTAAGATTATTTATATTTTAACTCAGAGCTATATCCATATTATATCAGCCAATTTCAAATGAATATGCCTGCTCACTCTGATTTGACATCATCACTCACACACACAGACACACACACACACACACACACACACACACACACACAAAATTGGCTTTTTGACTTACTTCAGAGATCCAGCCTCACATGCCCACACACATGCTGGGGTCAGTCATTCTAATTTTTATATACAGTTTTAGATTTCACTTCCTATCCTAAGAATTTGATTGATGCTTTATAGCACCAGTCTCTGATAACCAATGCCCTATACCAGGCTTTTTCCTCTAATTTCTCCCAGGAATTTTCCTCTTCAAAACCCTTTCAGAAACATTTACATTTTATTACTAATTGCTTGGGGGCTCCTGGGGTCACATCATCAAGGACAAAGACCAAGGTGGCTGTCACTAACTTGGGAGGGTTTTTTTTTTGTTTTTTATCCTCAAGCAGCTGTACTGAACAAAAACATGCAGCTTTTTTTTCCCCAAAGACTTAATTAGTTCATAAGAAGCTCATTTCCCCAGCTTGACATTACACAGACTGCTCTCATTTTCAGCTCTCTTACCACCACTCGTGAACCTTTCGTATTATATGATAATACATCTTAGATATCTTGCCTTTCTTTTTAAAGGCTGCATACTACATGTATACAATAATTTATGGATGTGATCTCCTGTTGATGGAGTCTTTCTCCCTGGTTGTTACTATGCAACACAAGGCTGTAGTGAACACCCTTACACAGACATCCTGATGGACTCCTTCTGTATACATACAGGCAGATTCCTGTTTATGGGACTGATGGCTCAAAGACTATATACATTTTTTATTTTTTAAGATATTGCCAAACTATCATCCTCAAAGATGAAAATTCACTCCCTACAGCAGTGTGCAAGGGCACCTCCATCCACATGCTACCCACAGCCATCATCACTACTGTATTAAACAGTGGAACTTCTGCTAGTCTGGCAAGTGAAAAATGATGTTATGTTTGTTTTAGATTGCTTTTTCTTGAGTAAAGTTGAGCATTTTTCTTGTACTTATTGACATGTAAACTGACTCACATCTTTTTGCCCATTTTTCAGTTGGGTCATATGTCTTTTTCTTATTGATTTGAAAAAGATCTTTGAAACTGCAGAAGGTTGCACTGCAAGTATGGTTTCTTAGTCTTCTTAGCTTTGTTATGGTTCAGAGAGAGAGAGAGAGAGAGAGAGAGAGAGAGAGAGAGAGAGAGTGTGTGTGTGTCCAGTCAAAAATATTTATATTTCCTTTTGTAGCATCAGATTTTGAGATTCTCAGGACTCAGAGTGTGAAAGAGAAGAGAAGACTTTTGGGTAATAATAGTGCTAACTTGAGAATCTTCTAAATTAATGATTAAACCTGATTTATCAGAGAAAAAATATTTTACTAAGAATAGTAATTGTTTTGCTACCTGTGTGTTAAAACCTAATTTTTTTATTCTTATTTCTAAACTGTTAAAACACAGAATTTGATACTTTTTTCAGGTAGTGTGTTTCCATTTCCAGAGAAGAAAAGTATCTCTGCAGTGTCTACTAACTTAGTCAGATAATCGTATAAGAGAACTAGGATGTAGTAGATGGTTTTATTCTGTCTGTCTCCATTAATGTCAGTCTCTTCCTGTGCTAATGAACGCAAGCTGGGAAGGAGGAGTGCTGTTGAAGTGACCTTTCAGGAGAGAGGTCTCCGGAGTTGAGTCACACCAGTTACTTTTTACTTTATTATTATTTTTAAAATTTCTTTCCTCTAGCATAGTCTTGGTAGCAATGACATTCAACTTACTGAAGTTCTTACATTAATTTTCCTTAATGCCTTCAAAAGTTGTTATATTACTTTTTGAATAGCTATCTAGATGTCAGAAAAGGTAGCTGTGACAAAATGTCATTAAGGTGACACAGTGTAAATTAATACAGTTAATGGAGGTGCTCACCACTGACTCATTGACCCATTATGAGCTCTTGTGGAATTAATGAATGCCAGGGCATCAGTCTTTTGAAAAAAAAAAAATGGAAGAAAGGAGATGGCAGCTTTAAAACCTTGCAATGAATTATATTAGAAAAGTGAAAATGTCTGGATTGGATTTGATTTCACTAGGAAGCCATAAAATGGTATGCTCTCTCACAAAATATATTAAACTGAAATGTCAGATTTGATGCAATAGGTATACAATTATGATAGTGTTAATAGTGGTCTTCTATCATTCTAAGACACACTTTCAGGTCCAATTTCTCAGCAGCTTGAACTTGTCATAAGCTTATAAATTAGAAATTGCATTTGAGGATATTTTCTTGTTTTCTGACAGAATGTATATAATACTATTAACTATACCATTGGATTTTAGTATAGCTGCTAAAATAAACTAGAAGTCACATTTATAGACACAAAATGCCTGCTATAATGTTCATTTTGCCATTTCTTTAATAATATATATTGTTTTTCTGCACTATTTTTCATTTAGGAAATTTTAAACTACTTGGACATTTTCCTTAAAAAGAAGCAGATTAACAGAAATTTATCAAAGTCAGCAGAACAGCAGTTATCTTAAATAGGGAATCTAGTGTCTGATGTGCCTCTGTAGGAGTCCACTTACACATTATAAAAGTAAACTCATTTTTAAATATAATACTGAATAGTTTTCAAACATGTTTTGTATTGGTTGTTTGATACAGTCCTTGAAACAATCCTATGAGGTAGCAGTCAGTATCCCTATTTTGTAAAGGAGGTTCATAGATATTAAGTAATTCACTTAAGTGCACACTCAGGCAGGTAAAGAGGAAGCCAGAACTAGCACAGAGTCCATCCAGTTACTTAGGTTGTTTCATATCCAAGAGGATTTTAAGAATGGGAGCTGCAAGGCCATTTCATGCTTAGGCCCAAAAGTCACATCATGTTACCTCCACAACATTCTATTGCTCAAAGCAAGTCATGGGGCCTGCCCTGATTAAGGGAGAGTAGACATGGACTCCACTTCCTGATGAAATGAGTGGCAAAGTCACATTTCAAGAGGACACTGAGGTTGAAGGGATTACTATGCCCATCTTTGGAAGCAATCTACCACAGTCCTCTCTCTGGTCAAAATTCACATGCCTCCTACATGTAAAATATACTTAACTTGTTCCCCACAAGCCCAATCCCAGTATTTGTGTCAGGCTGAAAACCTATTATCTTGATGTCTACATCAGCTCCAGATACAGATGAGGCACAGCAATTCCTAATTTGGAGAGCTGGGAACTAAAAAGACAAATTATCTGTCCCATGTACACACAACATGTGGTAGTCAGACAGGAACAGTTAAATTTCAGTAGACACTCCATTCAAAAAGGGGAGAATTTGGAAGGTACATAGCAGCCAATGGTTCATAGCAATTCTGAAATCCAGCCAGGCACAAGTTGCCAATTACCCAGACCACAGGGACAGGGACTGTCCATGGATTAGACCCCAGGTCTGTTATCAGGACTTGGCTACCTAATTCATTACCGTCCATGGCTCTTGGTCACTTCCTCTGGGATATTGGCTTTCCCCTCTGAAGCATTCTTTTGTTTCCAGGAGAAATAACCATGGTTTGCAGCTGAGTATCTTTCTCTGCAAGCTTCCTGACCCATAGAAAGTTAGGGCCAAAGCCTCATATGCCCAAGTTCGTACCACAGCTTTAAAACTGTGTAGCCTTTCTGTGTATCAAATTAGAAGAAGCTAATACTCACAAATCCTTTTGGAACAGGATTCTCTCTTTCAAGCTGTGAATTAGGGTACTGTTGATAATGCCCTGAGAATCCCTTTCTCTAGCAAATCACTCTGTGTAGCTGAGCAGGTCTGACAAACACTACCTTAAATTTTAACTTTTATAAAATGCTTTTACAGCCACACCCTTGATTTGAGCTTTATTCTATGGCCATATTTTACTTGTAGCACCTTGGAATTGATCTTCATCTTGAACCTATTTCTTATTTTGAGAATCTTTTGCCAACTGAAGAGATTGTCCTAGGCCCTTCTGTTTCTTGAAATACTGCTTCAAAACTGAAGTTTCTTCCTGAGTTCACCTCTCTCTCTTGCATAGCGTATCTTTCTCGCATAGCTTACACCATTAGATGAAACCCCTGGTCACTTTCAGCATTCTGCCTGGAAATCTTCTTAGTCAGAAACACATGCTTATTAGGTACTTTTTCTGTCTTTGAAACTACTGCAGAAGACAATGTTAGTTTCCCACCACTGCTTAAGAGGAACCGTTTCTAATAACAACTTCCTTACTGATCTTCCAGACCCCATCAGTCTCCTCACCACCCCTCCCTCTTCTGCCAGCCGTCTCATCCCAAGCCAGAATCATGTGTTAAATCCTTTTTATTACTAGCACTCCACTTTAAGGATTCAATTTCTGTTTCGGTCATTTTTTCTTTTGTAACAAATCACCCCAAAACCTATAGGCTTAAAACAACTATTTATTCATTGACAATCATGCAATCAGAGTTAAGGCTCAAAAAGGACAGCTCACCTCTAAGCTACACAGTGACAGTGGAGCAGCTTGACTGGGCCACAGAATCTACAGTGGCTTTATAAACTCACATGTCTTGTGCCTCATCTGAGATGAGGCAGGAAGGAACTGCCTGGGACAGCCAGGAACTGCCTGAGCATGTCTGTTTCTAGCACATGTTTCTCTAGCAAGGGAGCCACACTATTACATGTGGTAACTGGCTTCTAAGAGGACTAAAGCAAAACCTGCCAGGCCTCTTAACTCTTAGGCTGCACTAAGAAGCCTTGCAATGTCACCTTGTCACATTCTGTATGTTGAAACAAGCCAGGCCATATTCAGAGAGAGGGGAAACAGACACCACCTCTTTATGGGAGGAGTGGTACAGTGGAGATGCCAGAGGGCTGGTAGAGTGGGAGGACTGTTACAGCCATCTATGAGAAAACTCTGTGAGTGATCAATTTTAAAAATATTTCAAGTACTGGTTTGGTTTGTACCATTCTCTGTAGCCTGGTTGTGTATTTAGACATAAACCAAAATCTCATGAGCAAGCAATTTATAAAATACATCTGCTTAGTCTAGGTAATATATGTTAGTCTATATATATATGTCAACTTTAAATCACCATATTCAGAAAATGAGATTAAGTGTAAAGTTTGTTTGAGCTGAAAGCTTAAGAATGGTCACCCCATAACATAGCAAGTAGCCCTGAATATACACTTAGATTAGCAGCAATTGTAAATGGGTTTTTAAGAAAAAGAAGAAGAGGCAGGTCCTAAATTGCTCACCAGGAATTTACATTAAAGTAAGATAAGCCATTGGCTATACATTGTTCTTTGTATCACAGATTTCAGGAACATGAAGATAATGAGTAAGGCAGCTGGTCAGAAACAAAATGCCTTTTTAAACAATTGCTCCCCAGGCTTGGGTTGAGGAGGCAACATGAGTTACTGATGTCCCATACTCACATCTCTCTGGACCTGATGAGTTTTTGCATGCCTCATATAATTCAGACTGCTGCGAGCTATTTTTTCTCCATATTTGCTAAAAATACTTGCATCATCTGAACTGTCTACATAGCTATTTATTGAAACACAAACATCCAAAGTGACAGAACTTTTTTACTGAATTACAGGATGCACTTTGGTACTGGGTAAACTCTAGACTCAGAAGTAATATTTTTCATCTGTGCCCTTAAAAAAAATTGACAGAGCAGTAGCTTGTAGAATATATTTTATGTAAAGTTAAAAAATGTATTGTTTTCTAAAAATTACTTCATTTAATCCTCACATCTACCCTAAGAGTTCATTGCTGACATCACCACCATGTTGCATTTCAATAAACTAACTTTTAGAGCAGCTAGCAAGAAGTCTGGATTTGAACTCAGACCTATTTGATGCTGGTGTACATAAAATAGCACTGCCCTGGCAGAAGAAGGGACAATCCCAATGCTACTGCCTGCCCAGCTTCGTCCTTTATCTTCAACTCACTGGTAGCTGTGAGGTTCCTCTTCTTTAAGAAACACACATTGAGCCCGGTGTGGTAGCTCACACCTGTAATTGCAGTACTTTGAAAGGCAGAGGTGGGTGGATCACTTGTGATCAGGAGTTTGAGACCAGCCTGGCCAACATAGCAAAACCCCGTCTCTACTAAAAATACAAAAATTAGCCAGCCATGGTGGCACACACCTGAAATCCCAGCTATTCAGGAGGCTAAGGCAGGAGAATTTGAACCCGGGAGGTGGAGGTTCAGGAAATTGAAGTGAGCTGAGATCACACCACTGCACTCCAGCCTGGGTGACAGAGCAAAACTGCATTTCAAAAAAAAAAAGAGAGAGAGAAAAAGAAGCACACTTTGAAAACCAGGCCAGGGCCTGCAGAGTTTTTAATCAGCATTTCAATGCCTGAAATCTAGGATATGGTAAACACAGAGTAATCTCGATTCATTTTTAATTTCACAAATATTTATGGAATGCATATTATATGTTAGGCACCATTCTTAGCAAGATAGACAAGATCCCTACTTTCTTGGGATTTCTATTATGATGGGACAGGCAAGCATACATTAATAAATAGAATAATCATTGCTATGCAGAAATTAAAACAGAGTAAAGTCATATAGAGTGACGGGGTTGTTATTTTAAAAGGCAGAATACAGAATGTAAGAGCAGGAATCCTGAATTTAAAGTATCTGGTCTTGATTTTTGGCTTTACCACCTATTTGCAGTGCAGCCATTAGCAAATTACCCACCCAATCTTTGCCTCAGTGTTCATGTCTATAAAGGGAGAATCATGAGAATACCTACTTCACAAACTTTTGTGAGGATTAAGAAAATATATGTAAAGCACTTAGAACAGTGCCAAGACATAGAAAGATTCCACAATAAATGTTAACCTGCTATTTTAAAACAGAATGACCACAGGTAACATTTGATTACTGGCCTTGGCACACAGATGTAGTAATTGTCATCTTGCACATAACTGGTTGAATCTCAGAGATGAAACACTTATATTCTCTGGTTTATATTTTTAAAACAAATCTTTTCAAGAATCGAATTGTGAATATAAATTATACCAATGTCTCATGTTTACATACTAACTTTAAATAAAAATTGCTATTTGAAACATGATTGTAAAACAATAAAACTGAGACCAAAAACATTCTCCCCTCCGCTGCTTCAGCCACCTCCCCCTAGACTTTTTGTGATTTCACTTCCTCTACTATCCCCTTCAGAAAACTCCAAACTATCCCCAGCTCTGGACTTCAGGTTCAGAGAGCTTTAGTCACTGATACCTCTGGTGTTTTGAAACCTCCAGGGGCTTTGCAGATAAGCTGTGCTTTAGGAGTTTCTGTCTGTGTTTAAAACATGTCTGTTTAGTGATTGTTCCCATTATGAGAAATCTGAGAGAGTTTCTTTGTCACTTCAAGTATCAAGCCTCTAACAGCTTACACCAACATCTTAGTTAATGGCCTAATTTATGACCACATTTTGGGTGGCCTGATAAGAATGGAGCCAACAAAAACCATCCTTACTTAGGAGGTTGTCCTGAAGGCCCTGATAACACTACTTCTTTCTATGACTAGCACCATTTAGAGCCTCCTTGAATGTTCCTACTGGAGTATTCTTTCTCCTGCCCTTCTAAAGAACCATCAAGGCAGATCTTTCTAGGACTGCCTTGTTCTTTGGTGGAGGCCACGTTTTAGTGCCGTTCTTTCTAGAGTGCGTAAATGAAAATGAAATTAGTCTTCTGTCACTTCTGCAGTTTGGGAACAATTATGATGGCAACTTTAAAATCAACTTTTTGTGTCTTCAAATTGAGCTATTTTATACTTTTGAACCTTTTAAATATAATCTGAATAAGCAAGATAACATTTTTAAACAGAAAAGTTTCCCCTTAAAAGGCAGATTTCATTTCAGGGTTCATATCCTTTCCCTTTTATTTAATAAAGTTCTTCATTGACTTTTTCCCGATCTTGAGGCATTTTTCCAACCATCTGCATATTCCCCAGAAGATTTCTAGTCTTATTAAAATAACTTCATCCAATATCTTTAATAGTTTAATATTTAATGAGCACCTGCTTCATGCAAAATATAGCACTGAGAGCTACGAGAGAGCCAACAAAACATAAACCTCACAGAATGAGCCTCAAAACTTTGCATTTGTCCAGATTTTATTCATATTAAAATTGCATTTTCCCAAACTGTATTCACATTAATGAATATGACATCCTATTTTTTTGTGCCTTTGTGAATCTAACTTAATGACTTTCAGTGAAAATTGCATTGTAGTGGTAAGGAAGTTAATAATGACCACATATTTTATTCAGGAAAGAATGAGAAATAATATCTGAAAAACATTATAGAGTGCCAAGATGGTATAAGATAAATTAAGACTATTTGAGTTGCTTAAATGAAACTAAATATATTTTGCTATATACATGTGGATGTATACATTCCTCTCTGCCTACAAGAAAGCTTCTATAGTCTCATTATAGAGATAGGAGATGAGCACAAATAACTGATGAAGGGCAGTAAGGGAAAACCTGATTTATGTGAGTCTAGTACATGTAAATCCCCTCCCAACCGAGCAACTGCACAAGCTCGCATTCCTCCCCACTTTGGACCTTTTGGGGTGTTGTTGTGTCACATGAAGACCAGATCATATGCAAATAGCAATAGTCTTTGCCTTCTCTGTATCTTTTACTAATTCCTCATGTTTTCCCAAACAGTAAGAGTAAGAGCAGAAGAAAACTATATATTTTACATTGAAGGCATAAGATAATAATACGCATTTCTGATTGGGTGCCAATACATAAGAACAGCAGTGATTCTTTACTTCTACTCTCCAGTCAGCGATCATACCAAACTGCTCCTTCTGTGACCGATATACACTGTCATGTTGGCCCAGCCTGGAAATAAAACTCATGATAGTCATTGCTGATAGAATAGTCACTGCTGAAGCGCCCTTTAGCCTGTCTTATCCCTCAGTTAAACTGTATCGGTTTTGACAAATAAACATGTGTTTTCTACCATGTGGTTTTTCTTTCAGCTCTTATCCATTTCCCCTTTCACATTGGAGTCATTGAAAAGTTATATTAATTTATATTAATTCCACTAGAATTCTCTTGTTCCTTTGTCTTGTACATAGTTCATTGTTGATACACATTTGGCTCTTAGTGTGAGCCATGTAATTCCCTTTCTTTCTACACACTCTTGGCCCCACAACTTTATTTCTTCATCCCCATTTTTCTGCTGACCCTGGCTGCTCTGTTGCAGATTTCCCCTTTGATAAAGCTCCACAGTAGGGCCCCTTTCTCTCCACACTTAGCAGATGCCCTTCTCTCTTCCTTCCCTTTCGCCTCCCTATGCATGCACATACACCACATCTCCCCATTCTCCAATCTCTCCTTTACTTTGTCACACAGTATCTTACTATAAAACAAATTTGACTGTGTTAAAAACTTTTTAAAAATTTTTTGAAACCAATAAGACAACATACAAACAGCCTATCCTTCAGAAAACTTCCCTCATCATCTGACCTCATCCACCTCCCACCATCTCATCCCTCCTTTGTCTTGATCTACTCACAATATACCCCATTCTCTTCCTGTGCTCAGTTTCTCACCACCCCATAGTACTCTCTGAGGGTGCCCTGCCCCCTCTCCTGGTTTTCGTCTTAGCCATGATCCAACTCGAATGTCCCATCTCCAATTAAGTCTCTCCTGACTTTCCCAGAGTCCCCTGCTCTTTCCTCCCACTCCCTTCTTCCACAGCTGCTGTTGTGTATTATAACCATCTGGTTCTACATCTGCTCCATAGGCCAGACTATGAATTACTTGACAGTAAGGCCATGTCTTATTCATTTTTTGTTTCCTGAGTACCTATCACAGTTTCTGGTACTGAAAACCTTTACTATATGAATAAGTAAATGTCAGAGAAATATGTAAAGGATTTTAGAAAGATTTCTATTTAAATAGAAGAAAACTGTGATTCTTAAAAAGCAAATCTCTGTTTATCCAGAAAAATCACTTATATGGAGACCTGTTGATGCACCAATAATTCTGAAGAAAATGAAAATGTATATTTTTCTTATGGTTCACAGTGATCATCATAAGAGTAATGGTCAGATTCACACACAGCATTACTAAAAGGAACACCCACTTATAACAGATATGTTGGCTTTAGTGGGAGAACTCATGAAGAGAAAGATTTTATATACATTTTTTCTAGAAAGTTAGGGATCCGGTTTATTTGAAGCCCTCAATATTTGGTGGTTTTAATTTTTTCTGTGAATCCCTAGAAAAGAGTACAGTGAGATTTATATTTCAGGTGCTACGCCATCAGTGTTGATCATATTACACAAATAAATGTGTAGCCTCAAAAAGCCTATCTTGACATTTGAAGAAAGATGATATAAATGGTATACATAAAAACTACCGTAGTTTGTTTTAATTTTCTCCAAATTACTTTTTTAAAAACAACAACAAACAAAAACTTTTAGGGTATTAAAATCAGTTCATTTCTATATCAGATTTACTCTAAAGAAACCTCAAATTAGACATTGTGCATCAAACACAAGTTCACCTTAAATCCAGTTGTTTATGCTACACCTATGTATAAGTAACACAAGTTGTCTTTGCATCCAATTTATTGAAAACCTGTCATTTCTATGGCATGCATTAAATATTTAAAACTGATTATCATATTGCATATCATCTCTTTTATTGTGTTCATTTAAAGATATAAAAATACTTTATCAAGTCAAAACTATAATCTCTTTATAAAAATCACATATTGTAATTGTCAGTATAGTTGAAAAGTAGAAAATATGCGATCTATTACAAAGACTGGCAATTGATTTTTAATTTGGATAGTTTATTAATTTTCAGAAAAGGTTTTTATACAGCATAGACTTGTTATATAGCTTTACCTATTTGTTTTCTAATGCTATTGTGAACTGTTGTTAATTTGTATACTAATTTCTCTTCATTAATTTATGGGAGGATAAGATTGAAAATGGTTAACATTTTAAAATATCATCTATCATAAACATAAATTTTCAAGTAAATTGTTCACAAGAAATGCCTCTCTCAGATCTTTAAATAAAATAAATGAAGAATAGAATAAAGTCATAAAATATTTATTGTAAGAAATTATTTTATTCCATTTATAGTTAATAAGTTATAAGTTAATAGTTTCATACAACTCATCTTTATAAAGTGGTTTAATATGCTTCATTTTTATTCCTGATAGGAACTAATTCCAGAGTTCTACTACCTACCAGAAATGTTTGTCAACAGTAATGGCTATAATCTTGGAGTCAGAGAAGATGAAGTAGTGGTAAATGATGTTGATCTTCCCCCTTGGGCAAAAAAACCTGAAGACTTTGTGCGGATCAACAGAATGGTAAGAGAGATTTTGCTTTTACTCGAGCGGTCATCAGGAAGTTAACATATTCTGCAGTTTTGTTTTGTCCTGTTCTTTACTATAATATTACAAATTGCCACTTAACATCTATAAATACAAGGTTAAAATTTTCAGTAAAAAAGGAAAGCATTTTACTGTTGTCTTGACAGTATTGCTTATTGTGGATGGATTTTCCTTTCATGAGGACCCATAAAGCAATGGTAATTCAGTTATGTTTGCCCCCTTAGGAGAAGACAATCAGATGAGCATCTGTTGAATAATATAACGTGTTCTAAAGTGCTTAAAATAAACGCCCATTTCTTGGTTTTGTCTACTGACTATCTGAATACTTTTTTTTTACTTATAAAAATACCCAAATCAAAAAATTTCATTTATAACATATTTATATATGAGATATTTATGCTGTGAAACATACCTGATGGTATAAACATTCTGAAGTAGAAAGCGCCTTTTTTTTTCTTTAAAGACTGTTTCACTCTTTTGCCCAGGCTGGAGTACAGTAGTGCAGGTCGAAGCTGCAATGAGCCAAGATTGTGCCACTGCACTCCAGCCTGGGCACCAGAGCAAGACCCTGTCTCAAAAGAATAAAATAAAATAAGATAAATTGGCATTCAACAAATGGTGCTGGAAAAATTGGTGCTAGAAGAGTTGGATATTTATATGCAAAAAAAAGGATGGGGAAGGTTTCAGTCCTTATATCACACCATATAAAAAATTAACTCAAAATGGATCATGGACCTAAGTTGGAAACCTTAAACTATAAAATGTCTAGAAGAAACATATGTGAGGAAATCTTTGTGACCTTATGTTAGCAGAGATGTTTTAGATATGGCAACAAAAGCAAAACCGATAAAAGGAAACATCGAAACACTGGACTTTGTTAAAGCTTAACTTCTTTGAACACTAAGAAAACTAAAAGACAAGCCACAAGCTGAGAAAAAATATTTCAAAACATATCTAAGAAAGGACTAGGATCTAAAATATATAAAGAGCACTCAAAAATCAATAAAAATAAAACAATAATTAGATAATTTTTTAAAGGAGGGACGAAAGAATCTCCAGCAAAGAAGATATATAGATGGTAAATAAGCACATGAAAAGCTGTTCCATATCAAAAAGTAATCCACAAATTAAAATTAATCAAACTGAAACCACAGTAAGCTACCATTACACATTAGAATGACTTTTGAAAAAATCAAAGGGGGGAAAAGAACTTTCACATTCCAAGCCCTGGTAGAGATACATAATAGCTGAAACTCACATATCCTGCTAGTAGAAAACAGTTTGGTAGTTTCTTATAAACACATATCAGCCATACAACCCAACAACCCTACTCCTTGGTTTTAACTCCCCAGAAATGAAAATTTGTATTCACACAAGTACATGAATGTTTATAACAGTTGTATTTGCTTTCATCAAAAACTGGAAACTACCTCAATATTTCTCACCTGGTCAATGGATAAACAAACTAAAGTAAGCTATGGCAACTCCATATTATGGAGTACTACTTAGCCATAAAAAAGAACCAAGCAGTGATACATGTAACAAAATCACTTTCTTGCTGTCATTTAGATGATACCAAAATATTTTTAATGGCTTTATTAAAGTATATGTTATATATCATAAAATTTACTTGTTTTCAGTGTATAATTTAATGATTTTTAGTAAATATTCACAGTTATATGACCATCACCATAGTCTAATCTTAGAATATTTTCACCACCCCAGAAAGATCCCATGCCTACCTCCAGCCCAAGGCAACCACTAATCAACTTTGTATCTCCAAAGGTTTGCCTTTTCTGTAAATTTTATATTAAAATAGTTATACAATATGTGTTCTTTTGGGTTTGACTTCTTTGAGTAGTTTTTAAGGTTCATCCATGTTGTAGTATGTATTGGTACTTTGCTCCACTTTTTACATAACAGTATTACATTGTATGGAATATCCCATTTTGTTAACCCATTCATCAGTTGATGAACATTTGATTTGTTTCTACTTTTTGGCAATTTTGAGTAATGCTGCTATGAACAGTCATATACATTTTTCTATGTAAACATACATTTTTATTTATTTGGGGTATAGACCTAGGAGTAGAATTGCTAGATCATATGATAAATTTATGTTTAACTTTTTAAGAAACTGCCCAACTATTTTTCAAAATGACCTTACATTCCCCAGGAATGTATGACAGTTCCAGTTCCTCCATATCTTCACTCCCACTTGTTATTTCCTGTTTTTTTTTAATTACAGCCATTCTAGTGAAAGTGAAGTAATATCTCATTACAATTTTAATATATATTTTCTAGTGGCTAATGATATTGAGCATCTCTTCATGTATTCATTGAATGCTAAAACATTTTTAGATTATTTTTAATAAAACATTTAGTGATTCATTATAGACACAGAATTTGTGTTCTTCATATTCAAGAAGTTAGTATGCCCCCAGAATTAATAATTTTATTACTGATGTGCCTAAATGAAATAAAATGTCAGTCTTACTTTTAAAGACAAATCCCCAGGACAGTATCATACCCCAAATTTTTTGAATGCAAAACAAGCTAATAATGATTATGGATGAGAAACTATCAAATAATTAGTGTTGGTATAAGCTAAACAAGCAAGACCTAGCTGTATCTGCAGAAAATGCTGCATTCAACTAGTGTGTTGGGTTGTAATGCAATCCAGCTAAATAAACTTTCCAAATAAATGAAGTTTCTAGGTTTCCCTAAGTGAGAACCTTTGTGAAGCATTATGGTTCTAAGTTTTATTTTATTTTTAATTGACAATTAATAATCGTTTATTGCATATACTGTGATGTTTTGATACATGTATACAAATTAGAGTAGTTAGCATAGCCATCATCTCAAATATTTATTATTTCTTTGTGGTAAGAACATTTAAAATCCTCTTTTTAAGCTATTTTTGTATATACACATATATATAAACATATATATGTATGTAGTTATTATGTATGTAACTATATAGTTATAATTTGTATAACTATTTATATGTAGTTATTATTAACTACAGTCACTTTGCTGTGCAATAGAAAACCAGAGTTTATTCCTCCTAACTGTAACTGCACCCAGTGACCAACGTCTCCCCTTTTCCTATCCATATCTCCCCATCAGCCTCTGGTAACTACCATTCTACTCTCTACTTCTATGAGTTTGACTTTTTTAGATTCCATATATAAGTGAGATCATACAGTATTTGTGTCTATGTGCCTGGCTTATTTTATTTAACGTAATATCCTCCAGGTTCATCCATGTTGTCACAAATGACAGAACTTCCTGTTGTTTTTTAAAGCTGAATATTATTTCATTGTGTATATATACCATATTTTTAAAATCCACTCATTCATTGGTGGACACTTAGGTTGTTTCCATATCCTGGTTATTATGAATCATGCAGCAGGGAAAATGAGAATTCCTTTGGTATATTGATTTCAGTTCCTTTGGGTAAACACCCAGTAGGATGGCTGGATTATATGGTAATTCTATGTTTAGTTTTTTGTTGTTTGTTTGCTGCTTTGTTTTGACACAGGGTCTCACTCTTGCCCAGACTGGAGTGCAGTGGTGCAATCAGTGCCAACTGCAGCCTTGAACTCCTGGGCTCAAGTAATCCTCCCACCTCAGCCTCCCAAGTAGCTGGAACCACAGGTGCATGCCACCACACCCAGCTAATTTTTAAATTTGTTATAGATATGGAAGAGTCTTGAACTCCTAGGGTCAAGTAATCCTCCCATCTCAACCTCCCAAAGTGATGGGATTACAGGCATGAGCCACAGGGCCAGTCCTAGTTTTAGTTTTTTGACGCGTCTCCAAATTGTTTTTCAAAATGTCTTTACTAATTTATGCCACTACCAACAGTGTAGTTGTTCCCCTTTTCTCCACATCTTTGCCAATACTTATCTTTCATCGTTTTTATCATAGCCAATCTAACATGTGTGAGGTGGTATCTCACTGCAGCTTTAATTTGCATTTCTCTGATGATGGAGATGTTGAACATTTCTTCATATGTACATTGACCATTTGTATGTCTTCTTTTGAGAATTGTTTATCTTAAAACCTTGCCCATTTTTAATAGGGCTATTTGTTTCCTCATTACTGAGTAGTTTTGGTTCCTTGTATTATGGTTATCTTTCTAAAATTTATTACTACTTTGTTCCCTGCTCTTTTAGACAAAGGATAATACTTAATCTTTCACTTTAAAAAGTCGAGTTTATCATCCTGAGTACGCATTGTTATTCCATGAAGTGATATAACTCCGTGTCTATTATTTTCTACTTTCTTCTTCAGATTGTCAGCTATCAGCACAGTTCCCTTTAATATTCCTCAGCCATACTGATGAAAATTGGTTGTTTACCATCTCTTCCAGGCTACAAAACCAGATAATTCATTGTATCAGGGCTTTATAGTAAGGCTTAAGAATCAGTCAACTGCTCAGTGAGACCCTAGAGGAAATGTGAATTTTGTAGCTCTGATAGGGAGTGACTTTAGCTTCTACCTCAAGTTTCACTGGCTACTGGATGATTTGGAAGTTAGGTATTGAAAGATAAAGTGAGAAAACTGTGTTTAGTAAGTGAATGTTACTATAGGCAGCACCAGGTTAACACTACTTCTTACATGCAAATAGCTGGCTGGCCTAGGGCACTCTTCTCCCCTAGTGTAGCTGCTAGAATTTCTTTCTCTTCTTTCCTCATTCCAAGACTTACTTTCCGACAACTGCTGCAAATCAGAATGGATATCCTAATCTTAGCCACCTTACCCCATACCCTAGTGATAGTCCTTAGTCATCCTAATATGAAACTTGACCAGGATTTAATAATGGCAATGATAGTGTTTATAGCCTATGCCATTTTTTGAGTGTTTATTCTGTGTCAGATACTGTGCTAGAATTTCAGGTGGATCATTGTTTTAATCCTTAAAAAAATCACTTTGGGAGGCCGAGGAAGGTTGATCGCTCGAGACAGGAGTTCAAGACCAGCGTGGGCAACATAGTGAAACCCCACAAAAAATTAACCAGGCATGGTGGTGCATAGTCCCAGTTACTCAGGAGGCTGAGTGGGAGAATCACCTGAGCACAGGTGGAGGTTGCAGTGAGCCAAGATCACACCATTGCACTCCAGTCTGGGTGACAGAATAAGACCCTGTCTCAAAAAAAAAAAAAAATAGCTGAGAGAAGAGAAGTATTAACCTGAAACCTATTGGGGTAATTTTTTTTTTTTAGACAGAGTCTCACTCGGTTGCCCTGGCTGGAGTGCAGTGGCACAATTTTAGCTCACAGCAACCTCTGCCTCCCGGGTTCAAGTAATTCTCCTGCCTTAGTCTCCCACGTAGCTGGGATTATAGGCGTGCATTACCACACTCAGCTAATGTTTAGTATTTTTAATAGAGACAGGTTCTCACTATGTTGGCCAGCCTGGTCTCGAACTCCTGACCTCAGATGATCTGCCCACCTCAGCCTCCCAAAGTGCTGGGATTAAAGGCATGAGCCACCACACTTGGCCCCACTGAGGTAAATTTACATGCCAAATACCACCAACTTACCAAGGTGTCAGTGTTCTTATTCATAGTCTCCAGGATAAGTAAGGGGTGCCAAGAGGAGCTGTGGAGAAGGAGGGGCTAAAGAAGAAGAGAAAGAAATCAGAAGCCAGTTCCATGGGGTGAGCAGAAGACGGGAAGAGATGAGTGAGAATTGATCCAAGACCAGTATAGTCTGCTGCATAGTCTAGCGGCAGCAGCTGTTGAGATCTGACCATCTGTGGTCCCTGTTTCTGTCTCTTACCCTCCAACCTCACCCCGTAAGGCTTCCTTTCACTGCCAGGAAACCCTCGACTTACAGCTGAGGAAGTACCAGCTTCCTCTGCCCATCTGGTATGAGAGGAATGGTGTCCTCCTTCAATTCTACAAATAGAAGAAACGATACTCATTTACATTCTAAGCTTTGTAGTCATGGGATTTTAGAGCTGGAATACACCTTTATTTGAATGAGGAGACTGAGGCCTAGGAAGGCAAAGTGGTTCATGGAAAGTCTGAACCTAAGTGCTTTTCTAACCATGCTTGGTGTCACAGGTTGGAACTTTGAATGTGATGTCCCCTAGATCCATCTTAAAGTCTGTAAAATTCCACCTGTATTTTGAATTAAATATGACTTTATAGATTGACTTGAGAATAAAACCATAGGAGAATAATACTGTTTCTACTGCAACATATATTCCAATCACCAAATTATAAAGGAACGTTGGAATATCCTGTTTGTTATTGGCAAACTGTCTGTATCTGTGCTTGGATGGCCTCCAAACACCTAATTGTGACCCAGACTTACAATTCAGTTTTCATTGGTGACACTCTGGCCTATCTCAGTATACATGTGATCACTGCACAGGTTTTCTTTTAAAAAGTCTCTTTAAAAAACATGATTCTCACCAGACGGTTTCATGTCATTCATGTTTTAGAAAATTAACAGATTATTCATTGAAAGGAATCGCCTGCAGAAATGGTTTAATAGTATAAAGACAATTTAAACTCTGAAGTAGGTTTTCCCTCTTACTGTTAGAATAAAACACAGGAATGCAAATTTGGAGTAACAATCTTTAAAATTTATAATTGCTCAGAGTACTTACATTGCACATAAATTAAATATAACAAATAACTTACTCTTGATACCAGTATGACCAGTTTAAAAACCGACTTCTGTTTATATATACTTCTTACCTGTTGTAACTTGTCTTTGTAACATCTGAAGTACTGATGAGCAGACTTTTTAATCAAAGTGTGCTTCTTTAAAGTAAGCCTCACTGTGTAGCATTCCTGTAAATACATATTCATCCAGCCAGCTGTGTGCAGTGCACTAGGAACCGGAAGGATTGCATATGTAATTCAGTGAAGACACCGTTCCTCAAATATTTCCTCTCACATATTCAAAAGAATTCAGTTTTACAACTGACTAATACAAGAAAGATACATATTGTGTATCTCTGGAAATATAAAACATTCTCAGAAATGAATAGTCCATTTTTATTATAAGTAGTAAGTTCCAACTTGTGTTCATGAAAAAATGAAAGAAGCAAGGCACTGCAGCTTCCCTATATTCTAAACCAAACTCCTGTTATTTCATCATAGGAATTAAGGAATCTGGTAAGACGTGTGAACTGAATCTTTATTCCATGGAGCAAAAGGCTTTGTACAAAATTCTGCATATTCAGGGTAATTAACCTTCCCCAGTCTTTGTTCTCTGCATCACCTGGAAGCAGTGCCAGGTGAAATGGATCTCATGTAATAGTGCCTCACTTGAAAAGTGCTTATTGTTTCCATGTTGCGCTTCTTGGTTTTTCTTGAAGGAACCCTACAGGATAGAAAGGGACAGCCACCTTGTGTATCAGCAAAAAGCTGTATCAGTAACACCTATAGCAGCCATTCTTAGTTGCTTCAGAATTAGAGCTAAAGGACAAGCCCAAACTGTTGCCTCTGGGAACTGTCTTAAGTGGCACTGCAAAGACATCCTGTGAAATGTGCCTGCATGACTCTGCAGCTGCTACTCTCAATGTCTCCTGCGCTGCTTCAACTTGAAGTTTTCCTTCATAGCACCTTTTTCATAGTTTCTGTTGCTCCAACTTCTGGTTCGTTTTCTCATCCTACTCGTGGGAAATGATCATAATGATCTCTTGCAGAAATAATGTCAGCTATCTGTGTTAAAACTAGAAAATGTAGTCCAGGTGCGGTGGTTCACACCTGTAATCCCAGCACTTTGGGAGGCCGAGGCGGGTGGATCACAAGATCAAGAGATTGAGACCATCCTGGCCAACATGGTGAAACCCTGTCTCTACTAAAAACACAAAAATTAGCTGGGTGTGGTGGTGCATGCCTGTAATCCCAACTACACAGGAGGCTGAGGTAGGAGAATCCCTTGAACCTGGGAGGCAGAGGTTGGGTGAGCCGAGATCGCAGCACTGCACTCCAGCCTGGCAACATAGAGTGAGACTCGGTCTCCAAAAAAAAACCAAAAACTAGAAAATGTAACCAGTTATCTATGTTCATACTTGCTGAAGAAGTATTTATTTGATGAGTATTTCTGTAATATACAAAGCCTAGGCACTAATATAAAATATTTGAATTTTCCATAAATTCTGTGAATATTTTATTTTTTATGTTGTCTTGTAACTTTAAAAGTTTCTAACTTTATATTGGCTGGGTAATTCATACAGGATTTAGTTCTTATGAAATAGGTTTAGAGAAAATGTGCTCTAGTATATTTATAATTTTGACTAGGATTATCTTCAGTTATTTGAAAGAATTCTTTGTAATGAGCCTAAAGTATAAAATGAAAATGTCATATATCCCAAAGAAATGACATTCACAGTGGTAAAAAGCCTCCATTTCTTTGTATGGATTAGTAGTCTATGTCTATGAATATTCCCTCCTTCTTCGTTCAAACTGTCATTAAGAAATTCAAGGCAAAGATGACAAAATGTTATAAAAAGGGATATCATTGATTATTAAATGTCCAGCCTTATTATTGCATGACAGCAATTGAACAGCAGGCATTTGATGCATTTGTAGCAGACTTTACATGTCTACAACCTCATTTCCTTTTCTTATTTTTTAAAAATGAAGCAATACTTTGCTGTTTAAGTTATGGACAATAATATGTATAATTGGTTAGAACTGTTTGTTTTGTAAATACAGTGCCAAGAATTGTGTTTCACTGAAGAGCTATGAAATACAAAATTTACTCTCACTAGAAAATCTGGAAAAGTGATATACACACTTTTAGTAGACATTTCAATAAATTCTAAGTGCATTAAGTTTATACATCAAGAATTGGTTTAATTTATCCACATGAAGCTAGGCTTATTACAACTGACTTACTCATGAAACATTAATAATGCATTGTGTTTAGTTCTAATCTGATTATAATCTGACCTTCTGACAAAGGACAGAAATAGAAAGTATCTCTGATAACATTAACCTAATACTGGGTTCATCCATCATAATCTAACCTTTTAAAAATTTGTTTTAGAAAAAGGCCCTTTCACAGATGTGCATTGATAATCTCCTCCAGCCCTCAGCCCAACAGATTCCTGGTGCCACTGGGCCAACTGCAGGCTGTCTGCAGTCAGCAGAGCATGCACAGCAACTGAGGCAGGCGAAGCCGAGCTCCAGTGTGGCTCTGTTCTTACTGTATTGCAGCCTTTACAAAATGTCTGTCCTTCAAAGAAAATGTTTTCTTCTTAAGCTGGGATTTTTTAGGTAGATTAGACCCCAAATGCAAATTTTTACATTTGCATTTGGGATCTAATCTACTTTGTTTAAAAACTCAGCTTAAAAGAGAATTTTTAAGCAAATAACGTAAGAATTTTGGGAAGTCTTATGTAGAAATTTCAAATACTGAGATAAATATCTTGTGTTTGAGTGCCAGCTCTGGAACACCTATTAGCCGCGTGTTGTGCTGAACCTTATTAACTTCAACAGGGATGGTGCCAGGTTCTAGAGGCCAAAGAAGAGATCCAGAGCCAGTGAGCATGACATAGGGTTTTACTGGTGACTTACCTATGGGGAAAGAGTCCCGTGGTAGCAGGCTGGCAGGAGACCCATATGGCTCAGTGGCAGCAGGCTAGACAGGAGAACTGCAACCACTTGCAAAAAGCCTGCTGTTTATATCGCATTTTCACTTTCCCTTAAGACTCCCCCACCCAACCACAGCAACTTCCATCTGGCAACCTTCATTTAACCCAAAACAAAGGGCCTTGATTCCCAGTATGGCCTGGGTTCCATGAGATGGGCCAGAGAGGGCTCAGATATTCCTCATAAATAAGAAATGGATCTCCGGGTTGGCCACCCTGATTCCTTAGCTTGAGACTCCCAACTGCATTCAGGTGTGTCTCCCATAAAGGGTCATTCTCAAGGTTTGCTCAATTCATCACTGTCACGTGCAGCTTACGATATACCATGACACTTGGAAATAAGACACCCTATCTCTTGGAACTGCAGTGTCCTCCTTATTTCTAAAATTGAGGACTTATTCATTCCTAAATCCTTTACTGAGAGCTAGTTATGAGCAAGGCATTATGGAAAATACAAAGAATGGCCATGGGTCCTACTCTAAGTAAAGCTAGAGTAGAGAAATTCCTTCATTCATTCCATAGTTATGAAGGGGACATCACTTTCATCCTACTTTGGGTTCTTGGAATACAAGGATGGGTGGGTGGCTTCAGAAGGTGCACTCTAGTTAGGAACACAGACAAACAGTTCCAGTAAACACTGATAGTGTTTATTCAGCAGATATCTGTTGACTGTTCTGGGTACTTTTTTATGTGTTTGCAAGGATCCCTGCCCTCCTGGAGCTTACTTTTGATCAAAGGGAGACAGGTGATAGACATTTTTTAAAAATGAAATATCTAGTATGTTAGAAGGTGGTTGATGGTAGAAAATAACACTGGAAGGAAATGGGACCAGGAGTACCTGCAAGGGAGAGAGGTCAGGACAGTCTCCCTTTAAAGAGAGATTAGAGGTAGGCCTGGAGGAACGCAGGGAGGGAGCCAAGTGACTCTCTTGGGGAAAGAGCATCTTGGGCAAAGGCAACATTGGAGCAAAGGCCCTGTGGCAGGGATGTGCTTGGCAAGGAGGCCAGTGGGCAGTATAGGGTGAGCATCACCCTGAGTAGTAATTGAGGAGCATCACACAGGGTCTTGAAGCACATTGTTAAGTACTTTGCCTTTTTACCCTGAGTAAGATGTAAAGTCCTTGCAATGTTTTGAGTAGAAGAGTGACTGATCTTCCTTATGTTTTGAAAAGATCACTTTGGCTGCAGTGTTGGGAATGAATGATTCTGCAAGGGTAAAATCAGGGAAATCTGCTAGAAGGTGTTATGAGAGATGATGGTGTCTTGGACTTGGGTAAAGACAGTAAAAGTAGTAAAAAGTTACTGAATCTGGGTGTATTTTAAATTTTGAGCCTATAGTCTCCCTCTGGGACTTCCTACCAATGGCTATTTTCCCTCAGGTTTCTCTAGTCTTACAGAGGCAGGTAAAGTGTAGGGGATGATCATGCGGAGTAGTGATGGCTACAGCAGCAGAGATAGATAAATCCATCTTAGCAAAACATTTTAGGGAGTTCCGCTAACTTGAAAGCATGAGTGTTTAGTGCCTGTTGTCAACTTGGCCCTTTAGCAGAAATTCTAAGCAGAGGAAAAAGCCAGAGTCAACGTTACAGTCCACTACACTGTAATCTTTTTCAGGACATCAAATGCTTATTCATCTATGTGCCCTCCAAGGCTAATATCTGACACATGGTAGGTGGTCAGTAATTTAGGGCAGGAGAGAGATTAGACTGTATTCACCTTGTTTATTTACATTTCAGTGGGATCTACTGTGAGAGATCAGAGGTTTTGTCTTGTTTATCACAGTATCCCAGGGCCTAGAACACTGCCTGGCACATAACAGGTGCTCCATGTTGAATGAATGAATGAATGAATGAATGAATGTTCCCTCTGTTTGAAATGCTCTTCTCCCAGATGTCCTTACAGTTTATTTCTTCATTGGGGTCCTTAATGGTCACAAACTCAGGGAAGCCTTCCCTGACCTCCTCCCCTAATTTAGCAATCCTCCCCCCACTACACATGCTCCCTAACTCCCCATCCTGTGACACACCCTGTATCTTACTAATTATCTTAGTTTTTTGTTGGTCTCCTCCCACTACAGTGTAAACTCTCTTGCAGGGACTTTAGGTTTTTTTGTTCATTGCTGTAATCTTACAGTCTAGAAGAGGGTCTGTCACAAAGCAGATGGTCAATCTGTATTTGCTGGGTGAATGAATGACCTTCTTCCCCAGCCCCGCCTTCACTCCTGACATTTCTTTTATTCCTTCCTCTTATGACCATCACATTTTTTCCATTGCTTTAATTAATAAACCTATAAATATTTATTAAACAGTTATTACCCAATGATAGGTTAAGAGTTATGGGAAATGCAAGATAAGAATTAAAGTCCCTATCTTCAAAAGGCTTACTTTCGAATTGAGGATATACTGTTACCTTTTGAAACAATGAAGTACTGATTGGCAATCATCCTATTCATTTGTACAGTACCTCACAGTTTGTTGTAAAATGATTTCACAAGTAAATTTGCATGTGTTGTCTTCCTCTATTAAGTAACAGAACGATACTGATGAAAAGTGTTGAGTAGAAATACATTGAAAAAAACAAGTGAGAGCTGAGAACACAAGAAGCAAACACTGAACTTGAGTAAGAAGGATGGGTAGGTCTTCAAAAACAAGCGGAAAGATAATGCTTTCAAGTTAGAAAGAAAGCAAAAGCTCTGAGATCATACCAGCTGCTGTGTGTCTAAGGGCTGTGAAGTGTCTGTACTAGGGGAGCAAAGGATTTATACCAGGAAGTCCTGAGGAACAGTAGGAAAAGGTGGGATGGAGATTTGAAAGGCCTGAGTCAGACAGGTTATGCTGGGAGGAGCAGTGGCAGTTTGGAAATAGAGAATGGCAATGTGGACAGGATGGCTGGACAAGTCTGTCCCACAGGCAGGGCACCAGACAGATTGGATTACAGAAAAAGTTTGAAGTCTGTTGTAGTAACCCATGTGGAGAGCTATGAGGGCTAGAAATAATCTTCTGTATTATACACCCAGTAAACAGTCAAGTACTAGAATGATTTAAGCCCCTCAAAATAAACATCAAAGACAACTATATTGTCTCTACTTAAAACAGTTGAATTATTGAAGTTGTAACAGCTGCAACTTCAGTTTAATTATGAAAAGAAGCTGGCATAGACACTACAGAAATGACAGTATGGCTTTCTGAATATCCACTAGAATATATGCATCTCTATTTAGAGAATTTTTTAATCCCAAAAGCAGATCTTTGAGGTAATGAGAAAAAGGGATGGGAAATAAATATTTTTGCTCTGGTCTTGAAGAAGACATGAGTCTTTAATATTCTTAAATTTTAAAATTCAGGAGAAATACTGTCACCTCACAGTTAAATTCAGTAGCCTACTTTCTTTTATCATAAATTTCAGAGAAGCTTTCCTTCCAAACCTGCTAAAGAAAGAATTATGCACCATCTAATACTCATAGGACAAAATAGAAATTAGAATGAGGGAAATATTATCCATCTAAGAGATATCCTCTCTAGTTTAAGTATCACTCTTTATTTCCTTCCTTCCATATCCCCAGGGTAGAGCTATGGATTGGGAATTGGTTTATCTAGGCTTAACGCAATTGCTTCTGCCTTTAGATATGCAAGTGGAGGGAAAAGAAAGCTATTAAGACCGTTATGATACTAATAGCTTAGTAATCAAGTATTTGATTACTAAGTATTTCTATTTTTCCAATGTAAGCATTGTACTAAAATCCTGTTTCAAAGTGCAAAATGGGTTTGTATATAAAAACAGTTCTGAAAAGAACAAAATAAACAGATACCAGTGACCGGTCAATAGTGTTTATAGTAAAGAGTCTTAATGTCAGGCTTCAGCTTTAGATAAGTTGTTATATTTTAATTATTAATAGGTAATGTTCCATTCTTAGATATTCATTTGATTTTGAACTACATTTAGCTTTTAAATGTATCTTCTTTTCTGTCTGCGCAGTAAGTAACAAGACAAAAAAAATCTACAAGACTTTGTTTTACCTCCTACCTCATTATTTCTTTGTCATTTAATTTTATAACAAAAACCAGACAAAATTAATTACAATTAATTATTGATTGATTCACTATGCTGCTTCTTTAATACATAGAATAAATAGCTATAGACATAAATATTTTAAAATTTAATTAAAGATGATTATGAATACCTATGAGCTAATAAATTTTAAAACTAAGATGAAATGGATGAATGCTGAGAAAAATATTTAAAATGTCAAAATTGAGACTTACAAGACTTACAGAAATTTAAATGGTAAGATCTTCCCTTTCCCCAAAAAAATTCAAGGCCTGTATTATAGTACAGGTAAATTCTACCAAATTTTCAACAGGTAATGAATGCCTTTTCTTATACAAACTGTTCCAGGAAACATGGAAAGCTATGCAGCTCTTTCTATGAGGCTAGTGGGATCTTAATTCCAAAAATACTGAAGGGGAGAAAAAAGGGAAAAGAAATTAAGGCTCATTTCATGTATGGCTATAAATATAAAAATTCTAAATGAATTATTATTGTTACTAAATATGTGTGTATATGCCTGTGTGTGTGTGTGTGTGTGTGTGTGTGTGTGTGTGTGTGTGTGTGTGTGTGTATTGCATCAGGACTAAGTAGAGTTTAACCCTTAAGATCAGGAAAAGGACAAGGATTTTCCTTATCACCACTGCTGTTTTACATAGTTCTTAAGGCTAAGAACAATTCTATAAGAAAAAATGAAGAAGTTGTAGGTATAACTAGTAAGAGTGGCTAGAAACCCAATCAACTCTTAGGAATCATTAGCATTGTTCAACATCACTGATAACCAAGTATAAAAAAATGTTTTTAAAACATTACAGTTGCATCAAAATTTACGAAGTATCTGGGAGTAAACTTAACCAAGAAAGATAAAACTTTTTTGGAGAAAATTCTAATTTTTAACATTAATAAAGGACATAGAAAATGATCTGTATATATTGAGATATTTGAGGATCTTGGATAGTAAAACCTAATGTCAGTGTTCACAAATTAATTTATAAACTGATAGGCATTTCAATTATTTTGATATATCTATACACTTATTGTAAAAGTTACAAAGAAGAATAAATGTTCCTGAATAGCCTAGTTAATCCTGAAAAAAAGAATAAATTCTACCACATATTGAGATATGTAAGAAATAAACATAATTAGGATAATAGAGATGAAAAATATAGAAAGCTGGACACACACATTTGCAGACATGATAGATACATAGAAAAGAGTGCAAAAGAAAACAAAGATAATTAATAAGCTAATAATAGAAATGAAAAATATAGAAAGCTGGACACACATATGTAGACATGATAGATATATAGAAGAGAGAGCAAAAGAGTGAGGAAGAAGGCTGGGCTTCTCCTGTGTAGATTATGATATTATCTGTAAATAATGGCAGTTTTATGTCTTTGTTTCCAATACATACTCACACATTCAAGATAATACAATACATCTGAGAAAGGGAATTTTTGTTTAATAGTAAAACTAGATTAATTAAAGACCAAAATATGAAAAAGCAAAACCATAAAGCTAATTGATCAAAATATGGTTATCTCTGTAATTCAAGACAAAACCCCAAAGCATAAACATTTTTAGAATATAATTTGATGATCTCAAAATTAAGAAAACACATGCAACAAAGAACATGGATAAAGTTAATAGATATATGACATTTGGGAGAATGCATTTGCAATGTTTCAAACCAACAAGGAACTCTTATCTAAAATATATAAATCAGGCTAGGTACAGTGGCTCACATCTGTAATTCCAGCACTTTGGGAGGCCAAGGCAGGCAGATCACCTGGGCTCAGGAGTTCGAGACCAGCCTGGGCAACATGGCAAAACCCTGTTCCTGCAATACAAAAATGCAAAATACAAATATACAATAATTAGCTGGGCATGGTGGTGCATGCCTGTAGTCCCAGCTACTCGGGAGGCTGAGGTGGAAAGATCACTTGAGCCCGGGAGGTGGAAGTTGCAGTGAGCTGAGGTCACACCACTGCACTCCAGCCTGGGCGATAGAGTGAGATCCTGTCTAAAAAGTAATAATAATAAAATTAAATATGTAAATCAACAACATAAAGGCAAGAACCTCCATTGTTTAAATGGGCAAAAGATATGAACAGGAATTTATAGAAAAGGAAACCCAAAAGACCAACAAGCATGTTAAAAATATGTCAAATCTATTAGTAATTAGAGGAGTAAAAATTAAATCAATGAGATATTATTTTGTATCTCTTATACTGGCCAAAATTAGAAACCTGGATAATACTAAGAGTCAGTGGAGATCTGGACATATAGAAACTGTCATGCCCTGCTAGAGAGTGGGCACTGATGACTCACATTAAGTATGCACTCCCAGTTCTACTCCAGATTATAAATCCCAAAGAAATTCTTACGAAGATCCAAAGGGGCCTTTATCATAGCCTCGTGTCATGGGGATTCGAGGCAGCCTGGTGTTTGTTACCAGGGGGTTTTGTGCAGCCACAAGAAGCAATGGGCTAATCACACAGTGACACAGGTAGATTTTTAAAATAATACTTAATGAGAAAGGTAAGGAACAAAATGAAATTTTTAGCCCTATATATTTTTAATAGTTCAAAAGCATATCTGCAAAAGGATGAGGAATATTTTGTAAGGGCACATGTAAACAAAAGGAGAAACATTAAATACATTACAGTTATTGCCTACGGTGGTGGAAGGAAATGAAAATCAGAGATGGAGATAAAAGAGAAAAAACACATTTTAAAAACTCAAATTATTGAAAAGTCATCATTTCCACTGCCACTCATGATTGCATTAGATACTTTATTCAATAATGATTTTATTCTAATAGAGATAATAGTAAATATCATCAAACCTTTCTTTAATGGTATCTATAAGATATATTTGTAGTAAATACTGCTTAGCTTGATCATGTTGGTAAAATCTTCCTTTAAATTATATGTCTGATTCCATAACTAATTTGAATTCCTGTGAATAGACTTGGGCAATAGTTACTCAATAATGAACCTCTATTTATTCATTTTTTAAAATCCTTTTATTTATTGTATCAGGCACTGAAAATGTTACTAAATAATTAGACTGACCTTTTTTCTTAATTGAATAGCTATAGAGAATTGACAAAATCATTTATACAAATTGACCAAACTAATATAGACATAATACAGAATTTTAACCATCTGTTCTTTTGTACTTTTGTCTCATTTCCTATGTTCCACTCTGAACTGTTATTTCAAGATCGATGAGATAGACAGTATAGAAATTCTGTTTAGCTTTAGTACGGAAACTCTGTTCTTTCATAAAATGTCATTGTTTACATTACTAAATGAGAAATATCCACACTAATTGGTTTAGAAGAAATACAAAAAAAATTGAAAGAAGTAAATCAGGAAAGGGTTTGAAAGGAATAAATTACTAGTTACATGTGATCACAGGAAAAGTTGAAAAATATTATTTATAATATTTTATATACTTAAAAAATGAAAAGGAGTTTTCAGTGATCTAATTTAAGAATAATTTATTCAGTAAGTGAATTCCAAATTGGTTTCAACACCATAGAAATCACAGAGAATGACTTTATTCACATATTTAGTGACAGCCATAATTTAGAAAATTGTCTTATATGACTATGCATAGCTGAAATTTACAAAGCTAGATGTACAGCTTTTTTTCATGTTGTTGAAATCGGTGTCCTCTTTAAATCAATAGGAATTTGATGATAAATGACTGCGGTGAGAGGTGTAGTGAGCCATGTACCATCACTGCTCATTTCACGGACCTGAGCAAGACTCCCTACCTACCTGTCAAGATACCTTTAGGAAGCTTCTGATGGCTTCTTAGGATATAAAAAGGCCTTTACTTTTTTTCTGTTTATGGAAGATTAGTGTGGCCCTTGACTCTTAGTAGTTTACATTTCTTTCCCATTAGCTAGCAAACATCCAAAATTGCCCAGTAATTCCCAAACTTTATAATAGTTGAGTTAATTCAGAGCAGAAGAAAGACATTCCCTTCTAGTCATCTCAGAGGCAAGCTGGAAGACTTCAGGAAGTAAAATAAATGTATTTCAGAGTTTCTCATAAAATTGCTTAATTTCAAACTAATATTTAAAAATGAGAAATGAAATTGTAACATGATATTAAAAAGAATATTTTAAATTATTTTTCTTTTAAACATGAGTGTGTTTTTATAGGAAATGTATTTATATGTAATTCGTATTGTGTACATAATGGAGCCAAGAGAAAGTTTAGCATTTTAGAAAGAGAACATTTTCATTTAGGTCTCTGTATTTTCATTTAGGTCTCTGTGAAATACTACTGAAGTAGTATTTTTCCATTTCTAGGAACTGAAGATCTGATACATCTAAATCAAGTATAGCAATGTAAAGAGCATATTCTCCTTTTTTATACACAATATTTCAAAGTTAAAAAAAAGGATATGAAGGTCTACTAAGTTTTCATGGTCTCCCGTTTCTTTTTTGACTCATTTCAGGCCCTAGAAAGTGAATTTGTTTCTTGCCAACTTCATCAGTGGATTGACCTCATATTTGGCTATAAGCAGCGAGGACCAGAAGCAGTTCGGGCTCTGAACGTTTTTCACTACCTGACTTACGAAGGCTCTGTGAACCTGGATAGTATCACTGATCCTGTACTCAGGGAGGTAGGTGTTAAGTCCCATATTATTCCAAAAATTTCTGTCATCTCTCAAACACAAATTTGACATTCCATCTCTTTCTGTATAATATTTTTTTCAACATAACTTTTTACAAAACATAGATTTTAGGTTCTTCACATATATGGAAAAATTGAAAAAAGGACAAAAACAAGTAATGAGACCAGTGTTTGCTTCCTTTTTAAATTGCAGACATTTTTAATATATTTCTATATCTATATTTCATTTTTCTTACCTCAAAATCTCCGTTAAAATCTTTAATGCTTTATGTGTGTTAGTAATAAATGAAACCTAGCTGAATATTTAAATATGAATATTTCACATTAAAATAATCTGCCAGTGTGGCTATTCTTAAAAACAGCTGGGATTACAGGCTCAGTGGCTCACGCCTGAAATCCCAGCCCTTTGGGAAGCCAAGGCGGGAGGAGGGCTTGCACCCAGCCTGGACAATATGCTGAAACCCCATCTCTACAAAAAAATATAAAAATTGCAGGGTGTGGTGGCATAGGCCCACTACTCTGGGGGCTGAGGTCCCGGCTACTTTGGTGGCTGAGGTGGGAGGATCGCTTGAGTCCAGGAAGCAGAGGTTGCCATGAGCCAAGATTGTGCCACTGCACTCTAGCCTGGGTGACAGAGCAAAATCCTGTCTCAAAAAAATAATAAATAATTAAAAGCAATATTTCCACCTTCTAGATGGAATACTCAAAGTGCATGAATGAAATAGATGCAGTCATGCTGTTTTATTCTTATATGTTCTCAATCTGAAATGTTTATAGCTAACAGTTGGAAATAATGTGCTATAGTATGCGTATAGTATTTTTAGTGAAAATATTCATATAAAATATTACTTAAGTCACTTCTACATTGCACAAAATGATTTCAGATAAGTGGAAACAGTGAAGATGCAACAGCTGCTACATAAGTGTTGCTTCAAGGAAGCAATATCCCAGTCTTCCATTCTACCAGATATCTGCCATCTGTCGTATGCAAAACAAGTAATCATTTCTACATCTCCAGCCAGTGGAATACTTTTTTTTATTTTTTATTTTAGAGGTGGAAAACTTGTAGATTTGAGAAATGAAGCTCTACAAAAAATTTGCATTTATAAGTTTATTTCTTATATACCTCTATAAAATTAAAATGACTCCATTTGTATGGTTCAAGCAGAGAATAGGAAAAGGAAGGAAGAGTCTCATAATCATTGATCTTGGACCCTTAGGGCAAAATACTCTGAGAACCCATTGCAAGCATATTATTAGGGGCAATATTGTACCATATTGTGTGCACAAGAAGATAAAATAATTGCCTGAAGCCAAGAGAAAAACAGAGAGACAGAATGAATGAATGAGAGAGACGGCAGGTATTATGAAATTGGCTGGTGAAATAAGGAATTTTCTCTACAAATCATTATACTCACCCAACTGAGTACCCCCAATTGTGTATAAATTGTAATCAGATTATTTAGTAAGAGATGATTCTGAGCTTAATTATTCTCTTAAGTATACACCCTTGCTTATCACATGCCTATTTTATTAAATACTTTATAAATTAAATTATTCTTTTAAGACTAATACCTTTTAGAATCAGAAAAAAAAGAAAACAAATGTAATAGTTCATCCTTGTATTCCAAGATCAACTCTAAATTGTCTTTTGACTTTTAATTATCATAGACATTTTTGCTTCTGAACATTTTGTTACACATTTTTACCCATTATAATAAAGTTCTGTTCTTATAAAGAACGTTGCAAGTTAATCCTTTTGGGCAAAATAAAACTACATTAAGCATCTTATACATGATGAAAGTGCAAAGCAGCATTAAAATTGACAGAAAAATAGCAAGTTTTTCCAATTTAAATGAGGGTTTAAAAAAAAGATAACTGCAAGAATTTGAAAATGGAATTAAAATGGAAACCTTCTTTACATGGAAACTTTCTTTACATGGATAGAATGTTCATTATCTGAATCTTATCAAAATACCTGTTTCTACAAAACAACACGTCAGTGCTTTGGACAGTGAAAAAAATGTGTATAAGGCTTGTTAAACTGTAGAACTTCTTAATGAAACATAGAAATGTAAAAATTAAAAATTGTTTTCTATTGAATGGGAATGGTTCAAGCATATGTTGGCTTATGCTATAGATGGTCTGAACAATATCTTGTATTACGGCTTTATTACCTTCTAGTGATGCAGACTGTCTACTGCTAGGGTGCCTCAGCCCAGGACTCTGTCTCCTTTCAGCATGCTCATTCAGAGCACATAATTGCCAGACACTCAGGTTTCATTAGAGAGACCTGGAGTCATACTGTGAAATGTATGTTCTTTCTCCCCAGACCTCTTGCCCACTTCCTCAACCCTATAATTCTGTGTCAGTTCTTAAAACACTACATGTGAAGGAACGCATACCTGGAATACTCTTACCTCCCTTCCCCCAGCCTGCAGAGGTCTCAGCACACACCAACAGAGAGGTTTACCGTGACCCCGTGGACCTGTGTGGACTCAAGATTGCTTAAGAAGGGCCTCTATATCCTTGTGACCACTAGGGGGCCATTTAGTACAGTGTAGACATAACAGATTAAATGATTTCAAGGAATGCTAGTCAATTTCCCCTTTCCCATTTCCCACCATTTGCCCCTCTAACATATGCCCATTGTTATTAATGCCAGTTAGCCACATAGAAGCTAACAGATTCCCACAAAGACAGTTCTGCACTAAAATTTAAGAATGTGAGAAATAGTGTCCTCCAAAGGATGAGAGCCTGCCTGAATCCTGTGAGCTGGGTAAATGAGGCCGAGTTATTCAATCTCACTTTACCTCAGTTGCTCTCTCTGTAAAGAAGGACTAATACATCTATGGTCATAACAAAGAACCCAGATAAGATGCAATGAAGTGCAGCATATTCATTATTTGTGGTCATTTATGTGCCCTTGCCTATTTACAACCCCTATGATTAGACCATCTGAGAGGCACAGTACCTTTCTTTAAAACATTCTTGTTGAGTTTTTGGAGGTCTTGTACTGCTGTGTCATAAATTGAGAGAGCTGATTCCCACCTAAGTGGTTGGACACAGGCTCTTGGAAAAAGCAGAGTTTAAAATATTAACCATTTTCTTGAGCTCAATACATTTATTTTATTTGATAATGTTTATCTTAGTATTTTTATAATGCAAAGATTGTACATTTCATATAGATAAAACCAAAGGATGGCTAATTATAGTTATACTAAACTCCAACTGACCTAAGACGGATTTTTTTCATGCTTAAATTAAGCACTAATTTAAAAAGAGAAATATTTAATATATGAATATATATGTCTCCTTTGTAAAAAAAAAAATTCTACTATCCGCCTATAACTTTGAGTTTTGAAGTTAGTGCTAAAGTTTGAAAAATGGCTTAAGGATATTGATTCATTTTTCCTTGACAGGTGAAATCATGAAGCAGCACTAACCGTAGCAATTATGGCATTAAAATGTCAAGAAATTAGAGGTCAGAATAACAGATAATTTTCTTCTCTATGTCAGATTGAAAATTGACATTCTTTGACAGTTTAGGAACTCTGGCTGAGAAAATTATGACAGCTTAACTTATTTTATACTTGTAAAGCAGTAATTGATAATAAACTTTATCGTGACAGCCTCTGGGCAGAAACATGACAGTACAGTTCTGGTACAAAGCTCTTCTTAATATGTAAACACCAGATCTGTTGGATAGTAGATTTATGTAAATTGTCTTAAGTCTTGGCTTACATCATAATCTTCTATGCACTTTTTTCATAGATGAGCTCTACTATTTGAGCAGTGTTTTTCAAGCATGAGAAAGAATATTTTTTTCTTATCCATTTTTATATATTTATAGAAATTATATGATTTGATTTATATTTTTACTTACTAAATGATGACCAAGAAACTTCATCCTATGACCTGCTTAAGAAAGAGAGTATTCTGGTTGGTAATCATTTAGTCCCTTGGTTTTCCAACACCTTGACCCTCAAATGTGGCCCATGGCCCAGCAGAATCAGCATCACCTGGGAACTTGCTAGAACTTCAGCCTCTCTGGCTTCTCCAGCCTACTAAATCAGAAAGTGCATTTAATGAGATCCCCACGCAACTTGTTTGAGACATTAACTTTTAAGAAGCACTCCTCTACTAAAGGTGTATTAGACTCATTTGGAAAGCTTTTTTTTTTTCCTACAAAAGTCAAGATAATGGTATAATGAACCTCCATGTACCTATCACCCAATTTCAAAATTTAAAACCATTTCATCAAAACCTTACGCCACCCCCGTACTTTTTTTTTAAGAGACAGTCTTGCTCCATCTTCCAGGCTGAAGTGCAGTGGCGCATTCTTGGCTTACTGCAACCTCTACCTCCCAGGGTCAAGCAATTCTCCCACCTCAGCCTCCCAAGTAGCTGGGATTATAGGCACCCACCACCAAGCCTGGCTAATTTTTATATTTATAGTAAAGAAGGGGTTTCACCATGTTGGCCAGGATGGTCTTGAACTCCACCCTCCTCAGCCTACCAAAGTGCTGGGATTACAGGCATGAGCCAATGTGCCTGGCCACCCTGTACTATTTTAAAATAAATAAACCATACCCATCTAACTCCCCATTCACTCTATCCTCCCCATCCCATGGGCATCTCCGAATATCCAGGGAAAGGCTTCAAGCAAGTCTATTTTGAAAAAAAAAAAAATTATCTAGGAATTTCACACACATTACCATTAAAAACCGTTAATCTAGCCTAACGCTCTTATTGAATAAGTTTTTCAAGACACCTAGCTATGTGGCATCAGAGCCAGGACCTAGGTCAGGTGTCCTGTTTCTTGAGTCAAGGCTTCTTTAGCTCCATTATTTTCTAGCAATTGAAAAAGAACAAAACATATATTTAATAGTATTCATTAATATTCTTTTTTCAGAAAGATTCTTAAAATTTTAAGGTAAGGTATTTTGCTTTTTCAGACTGTAAAGGTTTTTCTCTATTTGATTTATGCTTTTGAATTTGTTACAACTTTCAATTCAGTAAAACTTTCAGTGATTATATGGGGAAAATTACAATGATTTTAAGAAAACTTTATCAGCCATTTTGCTGATCATTTGATCTCATCACTTCTCAGACAAATATAATTTTATTAGTCTTTGAGGCTTCCAAAGGTACTGTGGGATCATGTTGTAGTTAGTAATTGATTAGTAGTTAGTATTAATTAATTGAAGACCACGAAAATTTTTTTACTTTACTTTTATAAAATAAGTGTAAAATACTTGATGCTAAAATTGTTTTAATAAATTATTACACTTAAATGATTATAGACATAATTACTCAAACCTGTCTGCCTCAGAGTATGATTATATAGTATGGCATAGGCAATAAAAAAAGGATAGAAAGATGGGAATGAGATTATAAGTTGTATCACAGCCCAGCCACTAGTATTTGAGTGACATTAAGCCAGTCACTCAACTTTTATGTACTTGTATTTTCTCACTTAAAAAATGATGACAGAGATGATATCTAATTCATAGGAGAAAAAATATGTGAAAAATGCTTTAAACTATAAAGCAGTACACAGACATTATTACCTAAAGGCATAATTACATGAAATATCTTAGATGAACTTTTGTTTTAATAAATTCTTTATATGTGATAACCAAATTATCAATCTAAAAAAAATCTGTGTTAGCGACAGAGAAAATAAGTTAATTTGTTTCTAATATTATTTAGTTAAAAGAAGCAATTGTGGTTTTTACATTTCTTTTCCATATTATTTCCAAAATTTTATCAAGATAGCCTATTTGCAGCTCACTTGTTGCCTGTAACATTCTTTCTTGATCTAAATTAGTATTAGCATTTCTTTCTTCATTATTCTTTATATTTTTAAAAGTTCTACTTGAGTGTCATTGGTTTTCTATTCATATTGTCAAATGAAGTAGCATCACTATTACTGGCATTAAAGTTGTAATGGTTCAGCAAGAGAAAAAAAGGAGTTGCTATTTCAACAGAAGCTGTAAGTATATACCAGACAAGTTATTAACAAGATACTAAGTTCTGAGCTTGTCACAAATCTTGTCATCATTTCTATAGTTGACATTATGAAACTGAAAAATGATTTAAATGGCTTCTTTTTAACAGTGAGAAGTATCCACATGAGCCTATCATAAAGCATTGTTTTGCCGGCAGCTATTAGAAAATATGAGCCATTGCAATAATTATTTATTTATAGATATACACACCTATCTATTTATGCTGGAAATATTAAAATATTAAGTAGTTTTTAATAACATCTGCAGTCATAAAAAATGTGGTATTTTTAGTCTAATTTTCTGTTAATATTTCTTGGTTTTCTTAGCTTATATTTTATTTTTCTATACTTTTCTCAAACTGACAGGGATAACACCACATCCCTTTGAATCTACCTATGGTGAAAATATGCCCATAGGAAGCAGGCTAGATTACTTCAGTTTTTACTTTATTTTCTTGCTGAAATATTCCTTGCTGCTATAGAGAACTGACATGATAGGGCTGTCAAGAACCAGAAGATAGATGTGTCTTTAACCAAAACAGCTGCAATTCTGGCTTTCTGAGATGATGAATTCATAAAATGTATAAGGAAAAAATCACACTTTTTTATCCTGATGATGTAAATGAAGGTATTCATAATGACAACATTGAGCGCCTCTACAATTATTGCCTTCCTGGAATTCTTTCTATTGTTCTTTATTCTTTCTGAGTTCTTTATCCCTCAGCTTTTCCTCCCCCCATTTATGACTCTCTTTGATATGACAAGAAATATCAACACCACCTGCTGGATCTACGTGAATGAGTTGTATCCATTTACAAGTGCCACGATGCCTAATTGTCTTCATATGGGGGATGTCCATCGTTCTTCTCTTGGGCAGTTATCCTGAGAAGTGATTGCAACAAATGGTCACAAAGTGGTTGATAAAGATTTCTTAAAACCATCTTAATTTCCCCCTAGAATTACTGAATGTTCTCCTGGGATGAAAATTTTAACAAATTCAAAAGCCAAATTAAAATAGAAAGCAAACCCCTACATTTTAATTATTGGAGTGAAAATAAATATTTGGTGTTCTAAAGCTAAAGGGTCATTTTAGGAGCAAGAAAAATATCATGATTCCTCAAACTAATAAGGATATAGGTTCAAATATATTTGTTATGTGCTTCTCATTGCAAAGGTTTGCATTGAGAGCCAGAAGGCTTGTATTGCAAAGGTTTGATGAATAAGGTTTTAATATAGAAATTAGTATCAAGGAAATTAATGACACACATTTAATTTTGATTAGTGAATAAATCTTTAATTTAGGTTTGTCTTACCTCCTCATAATTACTGCAGTCCTTCACTAGGCCATGGTCATCAATCGTGTACTAGAAAAGCATAAATAATGCAGCTAGCCAAAGTTGGATGTATGTCATTTATGTGAGTTGTGTTTTTTTTCTCCTCTTTGTGTTATTTTTATTGTGTTGTTGAGAAGTACTAATTATTGATTTTCAGAAATTAACAGCAAGTACTTTCACAAGCATCTAAAACCTTATTTTACTCAAGGGAAGAAGGGTGAAAATTGCAGCCTGCTGTTTATAATAGAAATAGCTGGAAGGGATTTCCTCATCTTCTGTTAACACAGATTTCAGTTATATTACACAGTTGTTACCTCAGCATAAATTAACAATTATTCAAAACAAATTGCATGTTTCAATTTGTTGAAATTGATATTAGCCAATCGAAGTACCTAGACATTTCAGTTAGATGTTTAGAACTCATCTTTAAAGGTTGTAAACATATTGATAATGAGCCTATTTAAAGCCATTTGAAGTCTCAGTATAGTATATCTAAATTATTATTGCCCATTTATGTCAAAATCAAGAATATTTTGTTCTGCTGAATACATGCAATAATACTTTACTCTCACTTTAGTGTACTAGCAGTGTATTATTTTAATTCGGAATATTTATATCAGCACCTGGTAAACCTGTGTCTCAGTGTCTTTCTACATACCAAACAAATCTATTTCAGCTTTTTTAAAAATTTTTTTCACATGATTAGGCACTCCCAGTGAACTTACAAAGCCCGCCACCAATACTACCACTTCTCTGTCATCCTTGCTCCTGCACTACCACCTCCCCTTCAATGTGTTTTCCTCCTCCTTTACCTCCCCAATCAGGAAGCATAGAGTTTAGTTGATATCAACTCATTCAACCAGGGAAAATTTGGCAGGGATGCCATACTGATTCTTCTCACCTATGGTTAAGCATTTGTGGATTGAGTACTCTACTTAGGTACCATTTAATGATTAATCACAAAGTCGGAAAAGAACCAGAAACCTGGAAGAATCCTTAATAGATTATCAGCTAAAACCTTTGCTTCCAGGTAGGCCAATACCTAAGTCATCTGGAAAAGAGTATTTCAGTTCTCTTCCTTAGTATCAACAAATATTTATTGCAATGAGACACTACAGCCTTTCCTGTAAGCTTATAATAGTCGTCTCTGAAATATTTAAAATCCTCAGTGAAAATGTTCCTTGCTTGGATATAATGTTTTTTTGGTCAGTCCCACCGCAACATGTAGCAAAAGGTAACCAGCATTTGTTGTGCCTGAATAGCAATCCTGTTTGTATCAGTCAGGATCTCAGCACATTACCTTTCAAAAGGATAATGAGGACACCAAAGAAAACATACAAATGAACATACAAATGACCAACAAGTATATGCCAGCATCATTCATCATTAGGGAAATGTGAATCAAAGCCACATGAGATACCACCTCACACCCATTAGGTTAGCTACTCTCAAAACCAAATAACAAGCGTTAGTGAGGATGTACAGAAACTGGAAACTTTGTGCACCGTTGGTAGGAATATAAAATGCTACAGGTGGTATAACCGCTAGGAAAAAGGAAAAACAGTATGGAAATCCTTCAAAAATTAAAAATAGAGTTCCCTATGACCCAGAAAATTCCACTTCTGGATATATATCTAGAAGAACTGAGAGAAGGGTTTCAAAGAGACATTTGTATATCCATGTTCTTAGGAGCTTTTTTCACAATAGTCAAAAGCAGCCCAAGTGTCCATGGATGGATGAATGGATTAAAAAAATGTGGGGTGATGTGTGTTGTGTGTGTGTGTGTGTTTGTGTGTGTGTAATGCACTATTAGCCTTAACAAGGAAGGAAATTCTGACACATGCTACAATGGGCGAATCTTGAGGATATTAATGCTAAGGGAAACAAGCCAACCACAAAAAGACAAATCCTGTATGATTCCACTTCTATGAGGTACCTTAACTAGCGAAAATCGTAGAGAATGAAAGTGGAATAGTGGCTGCCGGGGACTAGAAGGAGTGGTGAGTTTTTATTTATTAAGTATAGCATTTTAGTTTTCGACGATGAAAAGATTCTGGGGATCGGTTATACAATAGAGTGAATGTACTTAACACTACTGAACTGTACTCTTAATAATGGTTAATGGTAAATTTTATGTTATACATATATTTTACCACAATTAACTATTTTTTAAAGAATAATACAGACAGTTTAATAATGGTTCTATTTACAAAGGTATAGACATGGTAAAGTGATTGAACAAGGGAAAATGACAAGGAAAGAGAGCCATTCCCGGAATCTGGCAAGAAAAGTGCTCACCCAACAAGAGCTATGGCCTTAGGTAGGGAAGTAAAGGCCAGGTATTGCCAAATTGGACTTGGCAGAGAGAAACCATATAATCCTGTCTCACTGAGTCATTGGCTGTGTCGTTGATTGTGTCATTGGCTGAACTCACTGGGAAAGTAGAGGGCAAAGGAGCACAGGTCAATGGAGGCGCATCTTCCAGAGCCAAGGAAGGTGTCCAGCTCACCCGGCTGTTCCCCTTGAGTTGTTCATTTCTCTAGGACAAGCAGGCTTATTTAAGGCTTCCAGGCTTGGTCAGCCACAATCAGCAACATTAAAATGTACTCACTCTTCCTACCTGAGTTGACTTACACTTACTTTAAGTGGAAAAATCGAGTGAGCTTGTCATCGATGGTACTAGACAGATTTAGTCTGATTTAGACAGAAAATATTCTAGATGGAACATTTTCTATCTGGAGGAAATGGTGCTTTTTCACATTCATTTGTTAAGTCAATTATGTAATATCACCATTATAATTCAACATGCCAAGGAGGAAACAGGGATCAGCAAGGGGATAAGTCACATCTTCATTCTGCTTAGGTTTACACTAAAAGAACGAACCCAAGAATTAAGGCAGGTAACTGAATAAATCAGAATCCCCTCCCTCAAATAGTGCCTAACAGCATCTACTGATTAAGGCAAATGTGCTCTTTTACTTGGATTACCAAATATTTGCTTAAATATTCTAATAATTTTGCCAGAATAGGTTTAGCCTTACTGCAGTTGACTGTTAAAATGAAAGGACAAATATTTATTCTTCTGTTTTGTGGTTTCTATGAAAAACTAGAAGCAGTTGAATATAAAATAGCATTTTAATTTTTTATATAGTTTAATATTTATAAAGCAAGAAATAACAAAGTACAGATATTATTTGCTTGATTTATTTTGCTCCTGTTTTTCCAGCATTAAAAAGTAATGCTTTATGTGATCTTGCTTTATTACAACAATAAACCAGAAGCAAAAGCTTATCAGTTAAAATATAGTCTGCCATTAAGTAACCTTTTCTTTTATCATTTCAGACTTAAAATTCCATTGTTTTTGTTTATTTTTTTCTATTTGGCATTGGTAGATTTGCAGGTGGAACAGAAGGATGATATCAATCATATATATATATATATATTTTATTTTGTGTCAAATTTGTATTTTCTGGTTTAATGAAGAGTACTTTTAAGCATTTAAATTAAAGCTTTATAAGTAAGAGCTATACAGTGAGATAAACAAAATAAATGCTAAGGAAACTCTGAAAATCTTTTTCTGTTTTCTCAAGCAACCACTTTTACTACTTTTTTCTTGAATTTTCTGAAAATTGTTAGTGAATTTACCGGTATTTGGACATAGTTTGATATTTCGCATTGTGGGTAGCATAACCTATAGTACTTTATAAAATGCTGATTTTTCTAGAAGGCAGTTTAAAAGTTTATACAGACCAGGTAAATGGATGAATAGGTCATTTGAGAGCCTATATTATTTCCTCCTTCGGGCTGTTTGTCTGTCATGGCACTGTAGACCTGATGGCATTTCATCTGAAAGATAATACTGAATTACATTTACAAAAAAAAAAAAAAAAAGAACAATTGTAATCATTCTATGGAGAAAAATGTAAATGTAATCATTCTACCTGCAATGTGGAAAAGACAAGATTAACCAAAGTTTTTACCTACCACATGCCAGCGAAGATATAGCTTCTGAATTCTGACTTACTTGGTTGCCACATTTAATTTTACCTTAGCTAGGAAGTCTTTTAAAATTAACAGGCAAATGTGCAACACATAAGCACACAGTATATTTATTGATTTCCTCTTCTGAGTATTTAATTCCAAGTACGTATCTTTATTCATAGGGGAGGTAGAACTTTCTTGGAAGGAAAGCAAAAAAGGAAAGAAAACAAGCAAGAAATACAGAGGTCAAAGGAATAAGGCATATGTCACATCAAAGCTAACACACATGCCCTTTTGTGCTCATTTTAGAGGACACCTTCTCTAAGTGGATGAATTACAAAAGGTGCTCCTTTCTCTATTCTGTCACTCATTTGCCTTCCAACTGAGCATCTTTGTACAGGGCATAAACAGCATAATCATGCACAGTGGCCCTGACCTAAGAGGAAGAAGAAAGACTCGAGAACTTGTTGAGAATAAGTAAGAAAAGAGGGGACTCTGATGAAGATGTCATACTTTTGTAACTTAGTAGGTGGGTCCTGCAGAATTGTATAAAGGAAAGTCTTACCAGACTAAGAAATGGGATAATCAGGAAGTAGGGAGGGGACAAAAGGGAAAGTATCCCTAATAGAAACTTTCCTTAATGGGAGCTCTGTATACAGATAAGCAGGTAAAACTGAAAACTTAGTTATGTGTCATACATGTGTATGCAATCTGAAAATCATGTATACTGTTCAGATTTACTTATTTTGTTCATCTGTGCATAACTCAGTTCACATTTATCTTTACTTCTCTGCCTATACCTACAGAATTCCATGTTTTAGAACTTCCTCAAGGTGTTCAACCCACCTATTTCTTGGTGGATCTTAGCTGATGAGAGAAATAAATGCTAAGTGCACATCGGTTCAATAAATATTTGGCAAAACAATTTTTATACTAAGAATCTATATAACAATTAAAATCTAAAACTCTTTAACTTGATTTTCATTTCTACTTTAACAATTCCTGGTAAAGAAATAATTATGATAGTTATTTTATGAGACAAATGAGTTTGGACATATACAAGCTTTATTAATAATTTATCTGTACCTAAAAGACCATACAATTTAAATCATTACTTTATTTACAGCTTTGACCATTACATTTTGGGTTCACAGATACAGAAAATAAACACACAAAACCATTTTGGAGAAATAGTTTGGCAGTAAAACTAAACTTACTCCTACCCTATGACCCAGCAATCCCTTATGTAGCTGTAGACCCTCCAAAAACTGGCTGCTAACCTCCATCAAAAGACATGTACAAGAATCTTCTAAGCAACTTTATTCACAGTAACCTGAAACTGTTAACAAGCCAAATATTCATCAACAGGAGAACTGATAAATTGTGGTAGGTTAATACACTGGAATGCTATACAGCAAAAAAATGAACGAACTACTGATACATACCACAAGGTTGAATCTTGCAGGCATTATATTGATCAAAAAAAGCAAGATAGAAAATCTGTGGTGTATAATTCAATTTAATCAAAAATTCAAGAATAAAAAATAACCAGTGATGATAAACATCAAAGCAATTATTAACTTGGCAGAGTGATGGGGCCAAGAAGGGGGAATAATTGGCTGGGGAGGCACAAGGTTGCCAGTATCTATGTATTCTCTCATGTAACCACCACCCAGACCAAGACATGGAACTTCCAGTTCCATTCCAAAGTCCTTTATCTTAATCTGGGTAGTGGTTAGAAGCACTGGAAAAATGTATACACATGCATATATACATTCATCAAGCTATACACTTAAGATTAGTGTACCTTATACACTTTTATCTTAAACCTTAAAAAATGAGAAATTTGAATAAATAAAAGTGAATTCACTGAAGCTTAACTGCAAGATACCAAATTAAATGATCTCTTAATATCATTAAGAAAGAATATTATTTACAAGCAAATCTGTATTTTCATGTTATTCTGCCAAAGTGTTGTCTACCAGTGGATGCATGGTCTTTCATATTTGTAAAACATCAAAGGTTTTGTTAGCCATATTTGTTTTAAAAAATCTAGTGGTTTAAGCCTATTACCTGTGCTAGCTTTGTATGAAATATGTAAGACTCATGGTACCACTGTTTAAAAAGTTACTGTGCTTTATTGATTTCTAAGATGCACACCATTTTCATATTTTAATACTCCAAAATGATAATGTGTCTTACAAAATCAATGATATACCACAATTTAATTGATAGCATATTTTACTTATTAACAGTATATAAAATAATGGAGCTTCTAATATGGATAACATAGATTTAATGGAGTTAGATTGACAGACATTTCCAAAGTTTTAGTCTTTTTCTATATACATTATACATGCTTATGAGCTCATGTGTTAATTCATTCTGTGTTTACTGGAAAGTACAACAAATATACAAAGCAATCGATATCTTGTAATATAAATTAAAATTTTCATTATTATATTTTAAAAGGATTCACAAACCCCAAAGCATATAAGAACCAGACAGGGAATAGAGGAATGATACAAGCCAGTGGCAGTGCCCAGGTTACATGAGTGGTTGGCATTACAAAAGGGCAGCTGTGCAGGAATGCTGATGTAGTATTGCCTGATCTGCTAATTTTTTAAGAGAAGCCAAAAAAAAATCCAATTTATTGTATACCATTTACTGACCTGTAAATTTTGGCTCAAATTGAAACCATGCCTGTGAGCTGAATCTAGCCCATGGGATGCCGGTGTGTGACTTTAGGCTGAATATAAGCTCTTTGAGGACAGGAATTTTATCCATTTCATTTGACCAATATCATTAATATCTAGAATGGAATCTAGTATGTAGTAGGTACTCAAATACATGTTTTGTGAATAAATAAAGTTAACATTAAATGTCTCTGACCCATGCAGACCAATGTATAGATAAATAAAAACGTAGACTTTTTTTAAATGACATTTCTGGATAATATAGAAGGAATCTGTCTCACAGTTACTACCAGTAGGTTTTTTTTTTTAACTTGATATCATTGGAAATTTTTAAAGGAAAATGTCTGTACTGCAGAAAACTTTTTCATGCTGTTGACAAGCTAATTCTTACTTAATCTTCAAATCTGAGCTCTGTTTTTTTCTGAAAGTCTCTTTCCTAAGAGCCTATACCCCTTCCCCTCTGTCATTCATCTGGGCTCCCTGGGCAGCCTGGGCCCATCTCCACTGTGGTCCTGCTCCCTACCTTGTGCACTGACACATTAATCATCTTTATTTTGGGGACTGCTAACTTCCTGAGGGCAGCCTGGAATCTAACTTTGTATCCCTTGGCATAGAGTAAGCATTCAACAGATGTCTGTCAATTGTTTTTGTGGTATTGAATTGTAAAAGTAAAAAACTCTGAAGTGCTTTTCTTTTTCTAGACTAGCTTTCGGTTTTATACAAATGCCCTACCTCTATATTCAGCAAATATTTTTGGAGCCTCTGTTAAGACTAAGTCACAGTCCTGACCTGTAGAGATTCAGTCTGAACAAACAGCCATACATAAGTAATTGTGTGTTAAAATCTATAATAAAGGAGAAAAATGCGCTGTGAGAATATGCAGGGCATTCATTATGATTTAGGGAGTTTGGGAGGTGAAGAATTTAGACCTCTGTCCAAGGCTAGCATTAGGGGAGGATTTTCTCCAACGCAGGGAGTAGCTCTCAGAACAGCTACTTCATTGTAACAATTCATGGGTTGCAGAATGGGTTCTGCATGTCATCAGGCAGCTCTCCCATGCACGGGACCTGCACACTTGACAAGAGAGTCATTAATGACTCCCTGAAAGTGGGAAAGGACAGAAAGTCTTACATGGGGAGCAGGGGAAGAAAGATAGTAGGTGCTCACTTCCCACTCAAACGTTTTGGTAATGACAAGAAGTTAAGGGAGACAGCATGTTTTTCAAGATCAGAAAGATCTGTACATTTTTAAATCACAGGGTAAGGAATTACCTGAAGGCAGGATTACCAGATAGCTAAAAGAGAAATATTGGACTAAGTTCCTTTGGGTCATGAAGGCATGTAATGTAGATTACAAGGTAGTATAGTCTCAAAAGAAATAACTGTTTAGTGTCGAGAACTGATTGTCTTAATGAAAGGGTAAGGTTAGTCACAACTTCGTCTTTATCCTGATGCCTGGCTGGGGAGCTCTTTTAAATATGTGTGCATATGTATTCCGCCTTAGTCCAAAAAGGTTACAGTTGGGCTTTGCAGAAGAGAAGAGAACTGTACAGAAGATTTCTAGAAATTTTATCCATTTCATAACATTTTCTAGTACAATTTTAATACTTCCCTTTAAAAGACAAAACTAGAGTCAAAAAAAGCATGTTTGTTGACTCATTCCTTCAATAAACATTTAAAGGCTGCCTACTAAGTGCAAGACACTGATCTAGAGATTGAAACATGTTTCATTTTACCCCTGGCTCCTCACTCCCACTCGAGTCCTTTTTCTGGGGAAGTAAAAACAGGGGTAGCAGTATCTGTTGTTAGAGAAACCTTTAGCTGTTCATGATACATGAAGCTAGGTATTCGACATTTACTAACCAGGGCAGCGTTAACAGTAAAATTACCACTTTTGTTTCCCAAATAATTCTCAAGAGTTTGTTGTTAAAAATGCGAACCTAACCAGAAATGGTCTCTTTCCCCTTTTATACTCATAAATCTTGCACTGGGGGGGGGGGGGAGGGGGGGGGCGGGCAGTAGGATGTAAATGCCTCGGATGTGAATAAAATTTAGTTAAATAGTCACACTTTGCTTATGAGTGGACACCATGCAAATAAATGTATACATAAAAATTGGACAGCACTTAAAGAGATTTAATAATTCATCCCATTCCCTCTGCAAATAAAAGAACCAAAGTCCCATTTATGCAGACTTTGCTAAAATATGGCAGATAATGATGCATTCATGTTTAATATTGCTAATAAATTTGCAAGTTCACATTTTTATTGATAAACATTTTCTTGAAATGCAGTCTAGGAGGACAGATTTTTAAATTTAAGTACTTTATAAATTAGAATTGTAGATAGCAATGAGATTAGTAGTGGTGCTGTGTCAAGAGCCATCTACCAACTTACCTGTGCGCCTACAAACTATGATTTTCATCTTTCACATTTATGTGCAACCAAATTGCACACAATTTAGGGAAAAATTAGCATGGTGGCAGGGTAATGATCATAGCAAACATCGTGCTTCTCTTTGTTGACATAAATTACATACAATATTTCAGAAAAATATTTTTGTTAGTCTAGCTTAATATGTTGAAATATTTTGCTTTTGGAATTTATGTTTAGAAGAAATACTTATGTTTCTTTTAAGATTATCTCTTTGACACACACAAGAAAGGTATATTGTACTGTCCAGACAGTCTGAGGGCTGAAATTATTTTTATTCATTGGAAGCTATAAAATATCATTTCCATCTACATAGGCTTTAATGAAATATTGCATAGCTCAGGATACACAAAGATTTTTTTTGGGGGGGTGAGTTCTCTAAAATTTCAGGAAAAAGTTTTGAGAAAATGAATTTATACCTTAAAAGCAATATTCCAGAATTCATCTTAAAATAGCATAGAAAGCTAAAATATATTTTTGTAACAAAAGTTTTGTTGTATTTAATTTTTCTGTAAAGTCTTAGTGTTCTTTCTACTGATTTTCCTCTGAATTAATTGGAACCTATAATTTTCTGAATTTTATTTTGTATAATTGGTAGACTTTACGTCATTCTTTTTTTTCTCCATTAAGATTCCAGAAGCTTATTTCATTAGAGACCCCCATACATTCCTTCTTACAAAGGACTTTATTAAGGTATATGTGCTGTATTTAGTGTGGAAAGTGTTATTTGGTCTTTAGCTGCATGCATGTATTCACAGGTTAGCTTTTCCACATTTAACCCCAGCTTCTGGAAATAAGAATAGTGACTGGGTTAACTGAAGCATGTTTGGAAGGAGGAGCAAGGCTTGTCTACAAAATACTAACACTTGGATGATTCTGCACCCTGAGAAAAGAGCACCCGGTGAATTTTCTGGACTTTTTTTCATGGCTGACTTGGGATACACTTGCATTGTCAAAGAGTGTGTTGGCCTCTCTCTTTGATGCATATTGATTATGACAGTCAACCTCCTTCCCCTGCAGGCCATGGAGGCACAGATACAGAACTTTGGACAGACGCCATCTCAGTTGCTTATTGAGCCACATCCGCCTCGGAGCTCTGCCATGCACCTGGTAAGACGTATCAGCATGTTGGGACTTTTTTTCTTTCCTTTGTACCTGGCAATACAGCAAATAAAGTAGTGATTTTAACAGCATATTTTAAAAGGCTTCTCGATTTATTGGTTAACTTTTCAGCCTACGTACAAACTAATACCCCAGGGAGAGACAGAGAAGGGAGTGTAAATCTACCTTTAAGTCTTACTTAAGCTAGCCCGCTTTTGGATTCACAAAAACAGCCGTCTTCTCTATGTATGCCTCTACATAAACTCATTCATGTGCGCACAGGCATAGAGACATACAGTGACACCCGAATTAGACGCTATTTGTAAATTACAATGAAAAATATATTTCAGACACAATAGGATATTGCCAAATTTCAGGGCAATATACAGTAGGGGAAGTAGTTCATTTTAAGAAAAGGAAAGAAATATACAGGTAATTTATGGTTATTGCAGAGAGACTGTTGAACAGAGTGGTTAAGAGTCAGGGCGTCAGAGCTAGACAGGCCAAACACCATCTCTGCACTAGCTAGTAAATGACTTGGGCAAGATAGTTCATCTCTCTTTGTTTGCATTTCAACATCTGTAAAATAGAGGTAAAAATAGTACTTACTACTGAGAAGTTAATGATTCAGTACTGTGTAGCCCTTAGACCCGCACCTGTCATACAGTAAGTTGTTAGTAAATGTTAGCAGACATCAATCTTAATTAGCTACGGTGTTGAACTTCTTATTCCCACTTTGCAAGGGAGTCATATTCTTTTCATTTTAATCTGAATTTAAAAGTCCATTTCCATAAAAAATTCCTTTACAGTTTATTAGCAGATAGTAAACATTTTCTTCTTTAAGTAATTTGAAGCAGGTAAAATTTTCATGAGCAATTTCTTTAGAATTTATTTCTTACACTGTGATTTTTCACTATTTTTTACTGAAATGAAAAATACTTGAAGGTAAAAATATGTTCACAAAATGAACTTCAAGACAACAGGTACTCTAGAGTAAAGAGCTCTGGATTATGGTCTTTAATATGTGTGTAAACAGATATATAAGCTGTTATTCTGTGATGGAAGTATTAATCACACCTTTCATTTACTCTGTCATTTAACAAATTTCAATTGAGCTCCTTGCGTGTGTCAGATCTGATGCTAAGCACTGGAGATACAGTAACAAATACATCATCTATACTTTCAAGAAATCAGTAGTCGAACTTTTGGGCAACACATAAATAAATGCATTTGTTTTTAAACTTTTTTTTCGGATAGGGTCCCACTCTTGCGCAGGTTAGAATATGGTGACGTGATCGTAACTCACTGCAGCCTCAAACTCCTGGGCTCAAGTGAACTTTCTGCCCCAGCCTTCCCAGTAGCTGGGACTACAGGTGTGTGCCACCATGCCTGGCTAAATTTTTAAAATTTTTTGTCAAGATTGGGCTTCACTATGTTTTCCAGGCTGGTCTTGAATTTCTGGCCCCTCAGTCTCCCAAAGCTCTGGAAATACAGGCATAAGCCACCATGCCTGGTCTGTGTTTAAACTCTTTTTTTTTTTTTCCTTCCTACAATAGCTCAGCCGAACAGCTTCATCCCCCTTGGTTAGTCACTAATGAACTCTTTTGACTGCAGTTGGTCCTTCTGTGTGACTAAACAGAAAGGTTTGCACCAAGCTCAAACTGTTGCTGTATAAACCTCAGCCACGTTGTAGGCATAGAGATGTGGCCTTGGAGCCTCAAGCCCTATGATGAAGCATTTTTAATAAACTGTCCAGGAGAATATCTCTAACACTTTATTTTATGAAGTGCTTTGGCAGAAGAGTTTTACTCCCGTGTTAGTTTTCTGTGTTTCATAATAATAATAAAAATATTTATCCTGGAGATATGCCCAGTCAGAATTCATTACTTTCCTACGGGGAAGTTGTTAGAGACTGAATTGGCATGAAACTGTTTATAAAGAAAATCTAAGCTTTCTAAGTTCATGTAGCAGAGGATTCATATATACTGCAAACCATTACAAAACATGGATGAAAGCTAAATAATGGTTATTTCCAGCTTCCCTATTTTATGTTTTAATATGGTAGTATTTGTAGTGTTTTGTAGGACTTACAGTGTCTACTTTCTGTCAAGTCATATGCTAGATGTTTATAAAACAAAGGCTAAAAACAGAAAGAAGAAAACACATGGACACATGATGGGGAACAGCACTGGGGCCTCGTGGGGGTGGGAGTGCTGAGATGGGGAGCATCAGGAAGAATACCTAATGTATGTGGGGCTGAATACCTAGGTGATGGGTTGATCTGTGCAGCAAACCACCATGGCACACATTTGCCTATGTAACAACCTGCATGTCCCACACATGTATCCAGGAACTTAAAATAATTTAAGAAAAGAAGAAGAAAACGCATTGGCCCTCAGTAAGCTCACAGCCTAGAAGGGAGAAACAAGGCTTCAACCATAAACAGTCAGTGCCAGAGCAGAACCTAGGGAGCACTGCCAGGGAAGCGCCAGGGCTGCTTTATGGAGGCTAGTATATTTTAATTATTTAGACTGTAGTCATGAGCCCAGATCAAGCAGATAGAAGTGAAAATATTAGTTAATTCACTTTATATTTCATATAATCAGTGGGAGTCACTGATTTAACTAACTTTCCCACCACACAGATTTTTAAACTGCATTGAGTAACTGTGTTACGTCATGTGGGTGTGTCTGTGAGCTAACTTTCCACATTGCATTGTGGCGATATTTGAATTGAGGCTGGTCTGTAATGATTCTGTGTCCCTGTGTCAGTGACTTCACAGAATTCTTGTTCTCTATTCTCTGTGCCATCCCCAAGTCAAAGGTGCTTAATTTGGGGCAGACATTCACCAGTATGAAACTGCAGGTGGCTTTTCCTCCTTGTGTGTGCTCGTTCTGGCCTTGTCTGCTTGACCCCATTCTCCCTAGACCTTTCACTAACTATGTTATTCCTTTTGTCTTCTTCTGTTCTCTTCCCTTTCTATTCAACAGTGTTTCCTTCCACAGAGTCCACTCATGTTTAAAGATCAGATGCAACAGGATGTGATAATGGTGCTGAAGTTTCCTTCAAATTCTCCAGTAACCCATGTCGCAGCCAACACCCTGCCCCACTTGACCATCCCTGCAGTGGTGACAGTGACTTGCAGCCGACTGTTTGCAGTGAATAGATGGCACAACACAGTAGGTATGTGTGCCTGAGCAAATCGCTTACTAAAGATTTCTTAAAAGTGTGCTGGGATTAGCTCATAAGCCACATTATCTACAAAAAATAGCAGACTAAATAATAGTCAAACCCAACTCAGTGACTGCTACCTGTCTCCTTCATTTCTGCTTTATGTTAGTGCCTCATAGGATGCTTGGATCGTAGTTAAGCACTCAATAAATATTTGGCAAATTGAAGCAGTTCTGCTAATAATAAAGGTTCTCCTACCTTTTTCTGCCATTGCCTTCCTGCAAAAAATAAATATAAAAATTTAAAAATACACCTCACTTTTCTCCTATATCAAACAGAAGTGACTTTGAATCTGGGTTTCTGGATGCTGGCCAAATCCTGTTTCCTCTACATCAGTAATTTATTTAGCGAATATTTGAATGACTATTATGTGTCAAGTAGTCCTAAGCACTATATATACAGCAATAAACAGGACCAGCACCAGCTGTATCCTTGCAGAGCTTAGAATCTTTGCAAAAAGAAAAAATCTAAATTGTCCAGTGATTTCACATTTTCACATATGTTTTCTCCAAATTCATTCCTAAAAGTACCAGCCAGTACATCTTGAAGTGACATAATGTTGTAGCGAACATCTAGACATGTTCATGCTTAACCATGGCAGAAGTGGATGTGACCAAATGATTTCATTGGTCCAGTTCACCACTAAAGATCTCCCAGAAAGCCGAAGACTCCCCGTCTCTGGAGTTGAATTGCTCAGCCATGCCGAAGTAACCTGAATCTTACTATTCTACTGACCTCTACATTGCTCTAAAAAATACGGTGGCTTTTACCATAGCTTTATCTCCTAAGAGTTTCTAAGTGCACCTATTTTGAGGTTATTGGTGATATTATCGGCATAAGGTAACGCTAAGTCCATTCAATCAGGGATAGACAGCAAAATTTATGACGGTATTATTCTCAGGAGAGAGCCTCTAGAAATGTTTTGCATTGAGAAAAAAGACTATAAAGAACTAAATTTTTCTTTAAACTTGTTCAAAAGTGTTATATATATATTATATAATCACGTGTGAAAAACTATGACTAATGAACTTCATCAGGCCCTAAACATTAATCCTCTGAAAGTAGCTTTTAGGGAGATTAAGATTTTAGGTGTGGCCCAATTTTATACCTTCAATTTACTTGTCATATGTTGAAAAAAAAGTCCCCCCTTGGATGGGAGCCCCAGCTTCCTCTGTCCTCACCAGGTGATCTCAGGCTTATACCCATCCCTGCTTGGACGCATAGCCCTTTCATTGATTTCAGGCTCATTGATTGCTCAGTGACCTTAGCTTTTTGATGGGTTCAATAAATGTTATGATCTTCTATTTATCCAGCTTCTTCTCATCATTAGAACAGAAGCAAAACTTTTTCCAACCTTCTACACCTGAAGTGGAAACTTGAAGTCCCTGTTGTGATTATTTTGTAAGGCTATCTACAGAGACACATAGTATAACTGAATCATTCTTAACAATTTTTAAGCAAATATGCATTTTGTAAAATCATCATAAAACACTGCTCATTAGGAAATTCCTCCTTTCTGAAAATCTTATGGTAGTTTTTCTCTCTTTTATTAATCTTTAGGCCTTAGAGGAGCTCCAGGATACTCCTTGGATCAAGCCCACCATCTTCCCATTGAAATGGATCCCTTAATTGGTATGTTAATAAACAAGAATAAATTTTCATGGATACTATCCACATATTCATATGTAGTTATTTTCATAAAAGACAGTTGAATAATATTTTCTACCACAAGATTAATTTGCTAATAATATCAAATTATCATCAAGAAGCTATATAAATTATAATATGCCGTATAAGAGCTTTGGCATTAAAGGAATCGTTTCCTGATATTTTTGGAGGTCATTTAAGTTGCTTATAAATAAGGCAAATAATTCCAAACTGTATTTTCTTTCAGCCTAAAATGTTCTCTAACAGCTCAGTCTTATTTAAAGTATAAGGATTCAAAAAGATTATTAAAAGAAACTAATATGGAAGAACATCTTTTCTGGAAGTCTCTATAATTGAATTTTTTTAAGCGAATGTGTTTTAAAGCAAATGTTTCATATGAATTACAAACTGATGAGCTATAACTCTTTGCAGCAGATATTCAAAATATTTTTAAATAATCATGCACATATTTACTAGCCATTTGATCCAGAGCTAGCTTCTTAGTCTTTCTAAGCCTTTCCAGTTTCATATCTGTAAGACAATTTTTAATAATGTTTGTTCTATCGAATTCACTGGATGATTAGTAAGATAAATTAGAAAAAAATTGAAAATGCTACAAAAAATTACTAAGCTACATATTAAAAGTCATGGGGTTTTATTCTTAGATTCTTTTTTTTTTTTTTTTTTTTGAGATGGAGTTTCACTGTGTCACCCAGGCTGGAGTGCAGTAGCACGATCTTGGCTCACTGCAACCTTCACCTGCCGGGTTCTCCCACCTCAGCCTCCCGAGTAGTTGGAATTACATGCGTGCACTACCATGCCTGGCTAATTTTTCTATTTTCAGTAGAGACAGTTTTACCATGTTGGCCAGGCTGGTTTGGAACTCTTGACCTCAAAGTGATCTGCCTGCCTCAGCCTCCCAAAGTGCTGGGATTACAAGTGGGAGCCACCACACCCAGCCTCTTATTCTTAGATTCTTATTTATCCTTCATCTTTGAACCCAGAAATAAGATAAGATACAGGCATTTCAATTAGTTACTTAAACCCCCTACACAAAATACCATTTACATGTCTTTGAGAGCTTCTAAGGTTTAGGATTAAGAATATTATTAGTCTAGTCTAGCTATTTCTCTGTCCAGCAGACATTGACAATGAGATATACAGCTAGTGTGTAACCATGGAAAAATTAATAGGTCTATTCTAATTAATCAAGGACCAATTGTATAGTTTTCCAGAAACCTTTGGTTTTCTTTTCCTTACTGACTTTTTTTGTATAACTTTTTTTATTGCTTACATTTTCCAGTAATTATTTTTATAGTATTAGTAGATAGCTACAAATAGCATTACTTATATTTAATTGGTGTTAGAGAGTGGTGGTGGTGACCTTCTACATCTGCATTTCTGTTTAAGAATTCAGCCAAGGGATTTATCCTGCAAGGATGGCGTGCAGTAAGGGACAGGCTGACATGCAGACAGGCACTGGGGAAATCAGATGGTGTCTGAGTTCCTGACTTTATTCAGATTCAATCCCAGGGCTCTACATGATTCTTTTCCTGTCTCTTTCTTCCCCAGTCCCTCTCATCTTTTTTTTCCTCTCCTCCCCTGCTAGCCCATTCTGGAAAGTCCTTCTGTCTGTTGGCAATGCAGGCCCGTAAAGCTGCTGACCTGAAGCTCCCTGTGGGGCTGCCCACATAACAACATCCCTTGCTCAAATCTCTGCCTTCCTTTTTCCCAGGAATTATGAATACCATCAGAAATTGATGGACTGGTCAAATATTAAGATATCTCTTCCTTAATAACATACTTCATACAATATTTACTTCTCATGTGATTCTTATAAACTAATGAACTTGTGCATAGTGAGCATCTAAAGAATTAAATGCATTAACATATTATGTTTTAAATTAATTATTTTGAATTCCTCATATTGTTTTTATTTATTGGTGGAGGGAGAACTGAAATTTCTGGCATAATTTTAAAATACATAATATGGTTCATAAATAATCATTGCTACAAAGGAAATTTATAATCCTCAAGGGAGAATCTTAATAGTCTTGTACCATTAAAAAAACTATTTCTGGATAAATGAAGCATGAAAATGTTGTTTTCCTTTATAAGTGTTTGGTGAAACTCATAATGGAATCTTTCTTCAAATGCTTTTTTTCCATTTATTTTTAGCCAATAATTCTGGTGTAAACAAAAGGCAGATCACAGACCTTGTTGACCAGAGTATACAAATCAATGCACATTGTTTTGTGGTGACAGCAGATAATCGCTATATCCTTATCTGTGGATTCTGGGATAAGAGCTTCAGAGTTTATTCTACAGAAACAGGTAATCCTAACTATGAAACACCGTATGCTCTTCAAAATGACTATTGTTAAAACCAAAGCTGAATATGAAATCATACTTAATAATGTAGGCATTTTTATCATTTGTCAATTTGAGTAGTCAAGATCCAAATTAAATGTTCACATTGTAAGCAAAGTAACTAACTTCAGCGAAGTAACTAACTTCATCTGTTCTGAATGAAGTATCTAACTTCATCTTTTCTGAACGTTAGCATGATCCCTGAGTTAAAAGGACAAATGAGGCTATTGTTCCATTCCCACAAATTCGTATACAGTAAAATATCCTAAAACTCCCCTTGATCTGACTCAAACCCTGAAGAGAAAAATCACTCTTTTGATTTTGTTATTTGGTATTCTCTTTTGATTGTGTTATTTTATAAAGTCTTTTCCTAAAAATCTCAAGTGATGGCTGGGCACAGTGGCTTACGCCTGTAATCCCAGCACTTTGGGAGGCGGAGTCCGGCCTGAGGTTGGGAGTTCGAGACCAGCCTGACGAACATGGAGAAACCTCATCTTTACTAAAAAAAATACAAAATTAGCCAGGCATGGTGGTGCATGCTTGCAATCTCAGCTACTCGGAGGCTGAGGCAGGAGAATCACTTGAACCTGGGAGGCATAGGTTGCGGTGAGCCCGAGATGTTGCCATTGCACTCTAGCCTGGGCAATAAGAGTGAAACTCCGTCTCAAAAAAAAAAACTCTCAAGTGACATTCTCTTATCAATTTTCAAAAGAAATGCAAGAAAGCAACCTGTAGGCAGATTTGAAAACGTTCTAACTTTATCAGCCTATAGATGAACTTTTCATAAAACTGGTAAAATAAAATAAAAATTTGGTAAAAATTTTTTTAAATCCAATAAACTTATGCTTATTACTATTTGAAGAAAAAGATTAAATGAAGCAAAATTTAGCAAACCCATCATTTCTATGTTACAGGGAAATTGACTCAGATTGTATTTGGCCATTGGGATGTGGTCACATGCTTGGCCAGGTCCGAGTCATACATTGGTGGGGACTGCTACATCGTGTCCGGATCTCGAGATGCCACGCTGCTGCTCTGGTACTGGAGTGGGCGGCACCATATCATAGGTGACAACCCTAATAGCAGTAAGTGTTTGTATAAAATTGTTCTATCCAACTATAGTTTATTTTAAATATATTTTGCCTTTTTGGTTTTCCTACTAGTTTTTTCCTAAGGTGGAAGGATTATAAAATATGAAAGCTGAAGTGGCCAAAATCGGTATTAGAACGTAGCTACATTCAAAGTATTAATATGAGCAGTACCATCACCTCTAACATGGAGAGACTTCCACATCCCCCTCACCGATCCCCTCCCCAGATCCTCTGCTCAGCAACACAGTCTCCAAGTGTCCCTATCCTTCACAAATTTTCTTCAACATCACCTAGTCCATTAAACCTCATATAATTTCTTTCCGCTGAAAATAATCTCTCCCTTCTCTGAATTTTCAGAAGATTTTAACTGTGTCTCAGTCAGGGCACTAATCGCTATCTATCACATACTGTAGTAAATTTCTTCATTTAAAAAACAGTGAGTGAGTACCGCCTTCACATGAGGCATTGTGGGGGATGCCAAAATTGATTAAGACAGTTTCCTTGCTTGGGGGGATTACTCAAGTGACTTTTTATACCACAGTGCCCCCTAAGATATCCTATAGGAAGAAAGCGTTGGGGAAGGCTGGACTTCTTCATGAAATAATTTTGGAATATAGTTTATACTCAAACTTTCTGCATAAGCTCTGAAAGTCTTACACAAATAAATTGTTGATGCTTGTTTAATCCACAGCCTCTCAAACTTCTTTTTCCAAGGAAACTTTTATTTATGTAGGAGCACTTAGTTATTAGTTCTTGGACTGCTTTCCCAAGAAAACTCTAAAGTAGATAATGAGTGTCTGCCTTTCCATCTTAAGCTTCTGTCATAGTGGTATACATAATAGGTTTCCAATATATCAAATGACTAAAGAGCTGGATAAGAGATTGCCTAGAAATAATTACTGCTTTTAATTACTAAGCTTTCAATAGTTCATTCAAATGCATGACTTTCCTGTAAAATATAGAAAGGTTTCTATGAAGTGATAATGGCAAGTACCCAAACCAGGATTATGGGGAATACTTATAACCCAACAGATATAACAATTTTTCAGGAAACCTATGCATCTACAACTAAAATATTATAAGAATAAACAAGAAATCTACAAGATGCCATGTTACATTGCTTGGCTGGCTGCTCTGGTCAGTTCCAACCTATGAGACAGCTGAGGGTGGAAACTGAATTGCACATCCACCCTTCATGTCCCACTTCGTCCCCTCAACTCTTATGCATTTTGATAGGAATACTGCAAAAGTAGGAAGTGGCTTTGGATGGATAGGAACAAAGGTCAATACAGGAGAGCATGGAGAAAATATATTTGTATGAGAAGATAGTGAAAGATTGGAATAGAAGTCCAAATGTTATGTGAAGTTTTATTCCTGTTGCCCATAGCTAGAGTTGAACAGTGAATGAAGAAACTGTGTTGTGAAATAGAATGTGCCTCTTGGCATAGCTAGTGAACAAGAGAGTGTATATACACATGAGTCTCTGTTCTAAATTTGAACAAGATGGGATCTTGATTTGAAGGAAAAGATATTCAATGTTGCTTGATTTCCAACCAGTTCAAATAGTTACCAATTCTTTGTTATTAACAAACATATCTAAATACCAGTAAGATAATCTCCTTATTTGCTCTTTTTTAAAGCCATGTCCTTAAAAAATTTATTTTTAACAGAATTCTAGTATATCTATGTATGCATGTATGTACATGTGTATAAGACATATGACCTACCAGTGATGGCTTTATTATTCTCAAATTTACCATTGAGAATAATAAAGTATGTTTATCAGGTATATTTTATCTAAATATATATTCACATTTTTCCAGATTGTCTTTCTTTCCATAGTAGTTGTAGCATTTCTTTTAAAAGTTTAAGCAGCAGGTCCGTGTAGTATCTTTCTTATACATTGACAAAAATTAGAAGTTATTAGAAAAAATTTTAAAAAAAACAAAATAGAGCTTTAAGTCTAATTAATTACCATCTTCAAAATGAAGCCCAGAAATGATGCAAGTGTTATTTCCAAAAGGTGGATTTGTTTCTTAAGAGCTGCCATCTGGTAGCAGAGAGAATATGTTAATGTACTGCTAAGAGGTAAAGAATATTAAAGAAAAATATTAAATTATAGTAATTATCTGTGTTCACTACTCTTGTTTTCTAGTGATCTTTTAAACCAAAAAATGGCTACTATCAATTGTAGCTTTGGTGCATGAGTTAGCAAGAAAAGTTAAATACAATAATATTTAAATTATTTAAAGTTCCTTACAACAGGAGCTATGTAAATACAAAATGCTTTTATAATACTTAAGAACAAAAACGTGGATATTATATTTGTTAAAAAGCAGTATCATATTTAAGTTTTAAGGACAGGATTATCTTAAAGATATTATGACAGAAAATTATCAATATGTATTTTTCAGTATTACCTTCATCTATAGGAATTTATTTTTAGTCAAAAACTCTTTTCATTATGAACCTAAACCACTTCCATAGACTCCATTCTGTCAAGACTTTATTAGATATTTAATGTGAGCATATGTAGAATGGTACATTAATAACAGGGAAAAGTGCTCTTCTAGAATAAACAAGATAAGCACCTAAAGTATTAGTCAAGCAACAATATGTGTTGAGTGCCTACTGTGTGCCTGGCACTATCTCAGCAGCTGGGAATGCCGGAAAGTCACAATCTCTGACTTTCTGGAGTTTACAAGAATGTACTTTTATACTCATTACAAACTGCTTCTCCTGCTTGGATGTACTAAGGATGTCGAGTATTTGTTATGTCAATCATGAATTGTTATCAGATAATATTTTGTGGCATAAATACTTTGAACATCCATAAAATGCTTAATTTTACGTCAAATAGATGATTATGAAAAAACTGGTTTTAGGTTTTTTCCATAAGGATGATCGCAATAGTAAAAAAAAAAAAAACCTCACGTTTTGTATTGATTGAATGACCGACTTATGGCTCATTTATCTATTTAAAAAGCCAACCTAGTAGCATATATATGCTTGACTAGGGCAACCCTCTATGTTGGTCTCTTTGCTCTTTTTTCCAGGCGGTCACTGCACACTGAATTGACTGTCATATCAGTGCTCCGCCTGTGGTTTGACATAGCCATAGTCGTTTCCATCAGAAAACTCACAATATGAAAAGAAATGTTTTTTCTGTTTCAGTTTAATCTACTCTAGCTTCCAATTCACAGGTCAGAGAAGCAGGCCATATGTGTTTTCTATCTCGTAATATGCTGATACTCAAGACCAGAAAGCTAGTTATGTCTAAATTTGTATCAAAGTGTGTGACACAATGCTCTTAGGTTTTGGAGGTTGTATGTATTAACCTATTCTTGAAGGGAGAAGTCCTAGCATGGAACATAATAACCTAGTAGCTGTCATAATGCAGGGATTGGCCTTGGTGTATTCTTGAAACTGCTTTGTGTGTCAGCGAGGCCAAATCATACCTGTTCATCACAGCATCATGAAATGATAGGATTTATCATTTAGCCTTACATGCACATCACCGAAATCTTCTCAAGATAAACTCAACTGACTTTAATATATTTGTTTCTCTTGCACTGTCATTATATTGTAATGGATAGCTCTATTAATTCCACAAAGAAAAAAATATTATGTTTGTGAAATTTTTTAGGCAGGTATAGAAAGTATGTGTGGTTTTATTGTGTCAAATGTATTGTGTGACAAATGCAGACATCTCAGAAATATTAGTCTTTTTCTTATCCTTTTGACCATTGTGATGAATTGGTCGCAAAGAGAATGAATATCTGTAAGCAGACTATTAGATACAGAGTTTCAGACCACAAAAGATATAAGCAAAGGCTACCTAGTGTAGGTTAGAGTCGAATTAACATTGTTTTATTAATGTATTTTATAATAATGTTTATTGTTATTCTTTCAAACTTGTGGCTTTGAACATAGAAATTATCTTGGAGATTTTAAATAGGTCCCTAACTAGATAACAGAATTGCAAAGATGTGAGGGACAGATGCTTTCATCTGAAACAGACTTTTTACACAAATTCTGAAACTAATTTGGAAGTGATAAAAATTAATTTGCGCACTTTAATTGGAAACAGCCTACTGCATGAAAGAGAGCAGAGCCGAGCTGGCAATTTGTGCTAAAAGCTGATTGAATTTTTTGTCAGGTAGGTATCTTGGACTTGGCCGCTTATCCTCTTGAGCCTCTCTTTGCAATATATTACAACCCATCTCTGACTGGTGTTCTTTAAAAGGATCAATGCTATTCCTGTGGAATCCCTAGAGTCCAAAATTTCATTGATCTTGGGACCTGACATTTCTCATTATGTGCTATAGCTGCCAACAAGACAGTCACAAGAGAGGCAAGTTAACATTGTTATCTCTTCAGCAGACACTCAGAATACATTGGGACTTCAGCTCAAAAGCCAATCTGCTTTTAAAATATGTAGTTTTAATGTGTATACCAGATATAAGGTGCTTTAGAGAGAATTTGATATACATACATACAAAAAGTTTTAAATCATAGCCATGTGAAACTTTTAAGAGGATTTACTGTTCATCTTTTCAACTCAAATGTACAAATATTCATTGGGTACTGTGGATAACACATTGTTATTATGCTTTTCCATTCTACTTTTTAAAAATAAGTCCTGTGGCTCATGTACAGGCATTATGCAGATTGTGAAAGGAGAAGCCAATTGCAAAGGAGACTCCAGCTGTGCACACACACCTTCTCTGGGCTCCCATTGTGTATGCCTCAGCTCTGGACGCTGACCCTCCTGCCAGCCACAACCTGTCACCAAACATCTGCCAAATAGCATCCCTCTCTTTGTTTGCATCCAGCCTTCTTTTAAAAAGACTATCCTGGTGCCCAGCTCCACAACTGTCACTAACTGGTGCTAGTATAAGAAATGAAAGTGTGGACAATGAATAACGCAGAGGGAATTGTAGAGTATATTTAGATTTAGATACATTAGACAAGTTCGTCTCACTTCTCAGAGCAAGAAATCTTAGCTAGGATTTAGCGTGTGTTAAACCATCTTTTTAAAATCAGAGGAAGCATAGCTCCATATGCAGTAGTTCTCACCTTGCAGGGCTTTTCAAGGACCAAAAGGGAATGGATGTATTGAAACATCCATATCACAGAGCCCATTCTGTGGTAGACCACTCACCCGCCCTGTCCCCCAGCCTAACACCAGGAGACTTTCCAGGGTTCCAGAATGAGAAGGGAGCTGCTTGCCACTCAGCCTCTGCTTTTCCTTTCCCTATACAGGACTAAGGCGTCAAGAAAGGTCTTCGGCCTAGGTTGGAAGCAATATATACAGAGTGATTAATATGTTCTGATCAGAGGGCTTCGATTTCCAGACCAGGGGGTATCTGGGCTTTACGCAAAGCCCAGCTTCCTGAGGAAGGGGAGGTGGACGATACCATTAGTAGTTTTTAGAAGGTGAGGGTAAGACAGTCTTGTACTGTGACCTAGATCTGGGCTCAGGACTTCAAGAGAAGCGGTTGCCCTGCAGTGGCAGTGCTCCCAGGAAAATGTAATCATTGTTACCTCAGAAGAGGAAAAAGAAGTTAGAGTGAATGAATAAATGCTTCCACCATATCTGTCTTCTGTTCCTCACTGAATACTCTGTGAGTACATGAGGAAATGAAAACACATCATGGCTGAATTTGACACTTTCCAACCCACAGAATGTTTTTATTTTGGGACCTTGGGAAACACGTGGGCAAGCATATTTGGTATTTGGAACAGATCTCTACAGCAGCCACCTGTGGCTGACAAGTTGGGGTCTTGATGAGGGACACCTGACTGATACCGCTCTTCTCAGCTATCCCAGCGAATTTCTAACATAATATGTTGAAATAAATCTTGAAATCATAGTAGTAATGAAACTGCCATACCCTTTGACTAAATCCTTTATTCTGGGATTTTAACTTTTAAAAGGCATCATATTTTATCTAAGTATAAACATGGTTTATACTTTTGCCATGGTTCTGCAGTGACTTCCCCAAGGTGAGAAAGAAAATCTGAATGTCATACATCAGAAGGTTCATCCTCTCACTGGGGAGAAGAGGTCTTAGAAACTCCACTGGCTTTGTTAATTCTAAATCAGAAGGACCACGGCTTCCCCAGCATATTAGTGTCCCACAAATGAGGTTTAAAAGTAGAACCATGAGTTCTTTACTTTGACCATTTTCCTAAAAGCCAGAGACCATCTCACTGAAAAACCTCTCCTTATCAGGTCTATGTGAATAGCAGCATCTAATACTAGTGTATTTTTTTCATCATCCGTTTTGATAATATTGAAATGACTTTTGATAAGAGGATGGAATATTAAGCCTTTTAATATTCAGAGTTTCCAAATGCATGTCTATAAGGAATCTAAAAACTGGACGTGTTTGTTCTTCATCATTTCTAGTCATTCCGGCGCACATTGAGTGCTTCTGTGGAGGCAATGGTGGGGCTGACGGAGATGGCAGTGGCCCTCAGAGGGGCTATCCACCTGCACCTCCCTCTGCACTGGGCTCTTTAACCCTGGGCTACATCCATCAACTGTGATGTGACAGTGACAGAATATTCTCAAGATTTCGAATGATTGTTGGGTGTGTGACATCTGTCCCTAGCAACGAAGTGAAATAGAGAGAATAAGCTTCCCCCCCACTGCAGGTTTCCCAACTCTGAAAGCCTGGAATGGCATTTTATTTGTCTTTCACTTAAAGAAGGAAACGGTGCTTTCAGGGGCCCTAAACAATATCCCCTAATAGTTAAGTGCCACAGTTTATTCAGATGACCTGGGGAAATTGTAATGAAAAAAAATAAAACACTTTAAACTCTCTAAATCAGACACGAGCCTTTGAAAAACTCATTTCCTAGCAGAAAATGTATGACATGCATAAGGAATATTTTTATACATTTTTTCTCATTCCCTGCAATAGGATAAGATTGCTTTTTATTTTTTCTATAGCACATTAGGGAAAGGGCTCAAAACTGTTTATTTTATATAAATGAATAAGTGTATAATTTCAGGGTTTTCCAATGTGCTAGTCTCTCCAAGATAAAATTATCATTTAGAAAAGTTAAAGCTGATATTACACATAAAATCTTACCAGTACTTTTTTTAAGATTTAATTTTTATGGATACATAATGGTTGTACATATTGATGAGATATGTTGATACAAGGATACAATGTGCAATGATCAAATCTGGGTAATTGGAATATCCAACACCTCAAAAGTTTATTATTTCTTTGCATTAGGAACATTCCAAATCTTCTCTTCTCGTTATTTTGAAATGTACAATAAATTGTTAGCTGTAGTCACTCTACTATGCTATCTTACTCCTTCTAACTGTATCTACCTGTGTTGTTTAACCCATTAGCCAACCCCTCCCCACCACCCTTGCCAGCCTCCAGTAACCACCATGCTGTTTATTCACTCTGTGAGATCAATTTCTTCAGCTCCTACATATAAGTAAGAACATGGGACGGTTGTCTTTCTGTGCCTGGCTTATTTCACTTAACCTGATGTCCTTCAGTTCCATCTGTGTTGTTGCAAATGACAGGATTTCTTTTTTTTTTTTTAATAGCAGAGTAATATTCCATTAGGTAAATATGCCTCATTTTCTTTATCCTTTCATTATTTGTTGGACATGTAGGTTGATTCCATACCTGAGCTACTGTGAATACTGCTGCAGTAAACATGGGGATGCAGATATCTCTTTGATATGCTGATTTCCTTTTTTTTTTTTTTTTGAGAACTCTTCTCTATGCTTAAAACTTATGTTACCAGGGAGCCCAGATCATCTTTGAAACAATTTTTTTTTCTTTTTCACCTTTTTCCTGCAGTGTGAAACATAACTTTATAAATGGTATAAATGTGTTTCAGACAAATCCAGTACTGCTGACATTATAAATGGACACTCTACTAATAGTCAAAGCATATTTAAGCAATATCCATGTATTTAGAAGAAGATGGCAAACTAGCGTGAGCTGCTGTTCCCTTTCTCAAAGCCACACTCTATCTAAGAGATGCCTCAAAAGCAAAATTGGAGCTGATGGGTCTGAAAAAATTAAATAAAACTGAGAAATCCCTGGGGAGACAGAAGATAGGCAGGCCTTAAGGAAGGGGCTCTTGGCAGACTGCACTGGAAGATGTGGGGCACCTTACTGGGTAAGGCCTTGTACTTATGCACTTTCCTCGTGAACTTTCTGTGGCTTCCCTCTTGCCACTGTGGGCAGAGAACTGGAGCAGCAATCCAGCTGGCCAGCACCCGGGGTCCCAACAGGGCCAAAGAAGGGGCTAACCAGGGGGAGGCACCTCTGCCAGCCCTGGGAACTTCAGCTTCCCCCAGCCCCAGTGAGGGCCAGGAGTTCAACCTAGAAGGCAGCTCTGGGAAAGAGGGGCACCAAAACCAAAGTACAGGGTATTTCTCTGAGAGACAAGATGGGGGGCTGGGGGTGGTTACCACACCAGAAATAGGAATTCACAGAGAAAAACAGCAAGCCTGCAAAGAACACAAGTGCCAGAAAAGAAAGATCGAAACTGAACAACCTATATGGATGATGCAGAGTAAGCTCATTCTCTTTCAGTGAAAGAAGAGAAAATGTAGAACTTCATATGAAAGGCATAATATGCTCTAAGTCATTCAGTTTGTGAAAGTAGTTAGCAGTGAGAATGCTTCAGGGATAGAACTCAGCTGGACTTTTTGGCGAGTTTTGCGCTGATAAGGTGAAGTGGGTTGAATTCCAGCACATAGCTGTATGAACCTGGGCAAACTGAATCACCATGCAAAGCCTTGGAGTTCTAGGCTATAGACTAGGGATAGTAAGAGTACCTACCTCATAGAGCATTACCATAAATAAAGGAGGCAACACAGATAAATGCCTTAGCAGACATTGTGCCATTTCTTAGCAATAATGGAAGAAAAAGAAGACTCATTACCATTCTCATCATGTTCTCAGCATATCATGTATGTTACATTGTCCCGTCGACAAGATCACAGGACAAGTTAACATGCGTGATATGCTGAGAACATGATGAGAGTGTGTATAAACAGCATGTGTAATAGGTTCACTAGTTATGTATATAACAGCATGTTATATACATGTTAGAACATGATGAGAGTGTGTATAAACAGCATGTGTAACAGGTTCACTAGTTATGTGCATTTCACAGAAGAGGAGAGCAGATGGGTTAAGAAACTGGCTCGTGGTCACACAGCTTTATGATAATGCCCGAATAAACATGGTACGTGTTTGAAGGTTGTGTTGCTGCTGTAGCTCTCTCCCCCTGCTGTTGTCTGTGGGGCCTCACTGCTGCTGTTTTCTTGCAGGTGACTATCCTGCACCAAGAGCCGTCCTCACAGGCCATGACCATGAAGTTGTCTGTGTTTCTGTCTGTGCAGAACTCGGGCTTGTTATCAGTGGTGCTAAAGGTCAGAAGTCATTTCTTTCATTTCAAATGTTTAGAAAGTGACCGTTTTCTCACACTAACCATGACTATACACAGATGGTATCCTGAAGTTATTTGCAGACGTTTAGTTTTATGATTAATATTTACTAGCACTAATACAAAATACGTGTAAATTTTTATGTAGTATTTCATGGTCAATGGCAATCTAACCAGAACACTGATAAATTAAATTACAGTGTATTTATATGATACAGCCATTATAAAGGACATCTAAAAGACAAGGGGAAAGTATCCCTGATGGAGTGGGGGAGGTAGGGGGTCAGGTCACTCATGAGACACAGCCTTGGACCCCCTCCCTCTGCAAGTCCCTTTCCTTATAAGGCCAGGGGCTGTGTAGAGGTTGATGGAAAGGAAACAAAGATTACTTGGTTCTTTGGAGGTTTTGTTTTTGAGTTACAGTTTCGCTCTTATTGCCCAGTCTGGAATGCAATGGCATGATCTCGGCTCACTACAACTTCCACCTCCTGGGTTCAAGCACTTCTCCTGCCTTAGCCTCCCGAGTAGCTGGGATTACAGGCATCTTCACCACACCTGGCTAATATTTGTAATTTTAGTAGAGGAGGGGTTTTACCATGTTGACCATGCTGGTCTCCAACTCCTGACTTCAGATGATCCACCCATCTCAGCCTTCCAAAGTACTGGGATGACAAGTGTGAGCCACCGTGCCCAGCCTCTTTGGAGTTTTTGTAGAAGACAGTTTGTTTCAGGAAGTCAGGGAACTTAAGTCTCCGTGGGAACACGGAGATGGACATATAGGAAATTTTCAGTCTTTTAATTTTAAAAAGTAATAATATGTGTAATACCATTTTACTCTGTGAAGTTTAAAAAAAAAGAAAAGAAGTGACACATAGTAGGCACAAAGAAAGAAACATTTCCTACAGGTGGTGGTGATGTTAGAGATGATTGCTGGTTTTTTCCTCATTTTCTGTAGGGCAAGTCTATTACTTTAGTAATCAGGAAAAAATTTAATAATGTCATCTGCTTTGTTGAATATGTGTCTACTCAAATCAATTAAAAAATAAACATGTAATTTGTATACTGTTTTGTGGAGATCTTTTTGGGACAGGGGAATAGATATATAATACCAAACTATATTAACCAATTTTTTGAATTGATCAGTGAATTTTTTACCTTATCAAGATGACTTTATAAGGGCAAAGAAATCCAAAACAATCAGAGCCAAATGTCACTCCTTACCCTCCTTTCACACACTTGCCTCACTGTTCATTTATTTGAAAGACAAAATACGTTTCTGTAGGCTGAATTACTTAATAAGTTTTCTCAATTTTGCTTTTACATTTTACGTATAGACTACAGAAAAAGGTAAAACGTACTTGACGGTAATGTATTTGTGTGGTACAACACACAAGATGTTGATTCTACTTGAGAAAATGAGCAGCTGTTTTGATAATTCTATTAAACTTTCAAGAAAAGTTTCTAAAAGCATATTATGAGAACATATTTGGCACATGACGTCTTTTATTCTCACATAATCTGTAAACTATATCATTTTATTATGAATACTACCTGATAAAGGAAAAGATCAAGTATTTACCTGGTGAAGAAGTTTGCAGCGTAGGAGTGTGGGATGTAACAGGCACTCTGGCTTTGCTCTGTTTATGTGTAAGATCAGCGCCTGGCCTGGCCAGCCTACCTCTTTCCTTTCTGTCCTCTTTCATCAAGTCTGAGTGCACACCCAGGGAGGTTTTCGGGTTGGTGGAAGCTGGTGTGTCGTTTGTCATCCCCAACTGACCCTGGGCATTGATGTCCTCACTTTGCAGAGGGCCCTTGCCTTGTCCATACCATCACTGGAGATTTGCTGAGAGCCCTTGAAGGACCAGAAAACTGCTTATTTCCACGCTTGATTTCCGTCTCCAGTGAAGGCCACTGTATCATCTACTATGAACGAGGGCGATTCAGCAATTTCAGCATTAATGGGAAACTTTTGGCTCAAATGGAGATCAATGATTCAACGCGGGTAAATCTGCATACTTCATGCTAAGTAGGACTGAAGCCAAGAGATTAAAGATTGATTGTTTTACATTAAATAATTCATAATAGAATTTCTGTGCTATCCAGATAAATGTGTTCCAGTTTAAAAGTATATAATTTCATGTGGACTGATACTTTAAACAAACCCAAAGTTCATTTAATTGCAAGTAATTAACCCAGTGAATTAGACTTCAGAAATGTTAGCTGTTGTTTGATTAAAGCTTAGACCCTTAGGAGGTTTTTTAAAGCTCCTTTTATAATTGTTTCAGCGCTACACCCTCACAACATTAAAAGTGAGTTTATTTTCAAAGATTTCTATCTTTAGAACCCTAAACAAAAATTACATATACCCATTTACCCTTCATTCACAAATAAATTATAATTACTGGTTTGTCATTATTAAACAGTGTTTTGAAATGGGCGTCTTCCATTTGTTCTAAAATTCTCTACAATGTTAATATTCAGCATTTAACTAAACATGTTACTTAATGCCCATGTTCTTCCTGGATTAAATTAATAATATTCTCTTGGGAATTTAATCTTGGTTTTAATAAGATCTTTTGTATATATAAGAACTTTGATGAATTCCACATTGGAAATTATGTGGATTGAACTTGAAAAAAGTTGGTGAAATGACTAACAGTAGACAATAATGATAAAGGAACTGGACCGAGTGCTTTTCAGTAGACACAGTTGGCTATTTAGGAAAAACTGAGAGAAACGGTTGTTGTGTTTTTTGTTTTGTTTTGTTTTACCTTTTCTGAAGGCCATTCTCCTGAGCAGTGATGGCCAGAACCTGGTCACCGGAGGGGACAATGGGGTGGTGGAGGTCTGGCAGGCCTGTGACTTCAAGCAACTGTACATTTACCCTGGATGTGATGCTGGCATTAGAGCAATGGACTTGTCCCATGACCAGAGGTGAGCTGCGTCAAGGACAAGTGTTATCACTGAGAACTGCCATCGAAGGCTCTCTGCATTCTACCAAGGGTGAATTGTGCTGTGAGTGCGATTCCAGCATCCAGTTGAAAGAAAGACTGGCAAAGAAAAGGGGAAAATGAGGGGAAGATAAGGATTCTAGTGAGAGGAAAACACAGGAAGAGAGTAAGAAGGAAAAAAAAGAAATGGATCTGATGAAGAACAGGCACCTCCAGACAAGTTTTAAGGGCTCAAGACACAGAACCAAGTTCCGTTTTCTCAGATCCTTGCCTCGTCTCAGACAGGCCACCCTGGCTTGTATGATGTGAGGGAAACACATGTTTTTCAGCAGAGGTGGGATTTGATTCAGTGTGAGACCTACTTCTAGCTAACCAGTTTCCGGAAAAGCGCATGGTGTGGGCTGCAACTGGCCTCTCTTTCAACAGCATGTGGCACTCACGCATTGCCCAGAACAATCTTTCACCCCACATTTTTATTTACCTGTTTCTCATTTATGTTATTTTGGTTTATTGTATGTATTTCCCTAAAACACTTTAATCCAACTCTTTCTTGGAAAGAGTTGATATGAATATTAATCAATTAATAATGATTTTCCATTGTTCTTCAATTTGCAAAAGGATTTTATTACTTCCTAAAATCTACCTTTGGGTTTCTTATAAAATGAAAATATAAAGTACCTGAGTCTTTAAATATAAAGTTCTTTCAAAATATAAAGCCCCTCAGCCTTTAAAATAAACTCCAACCCTATAATCTGAATATGGCATGTAATTTCTAATTTTTGCTATTTAACAGACATAAGAAAAGCTTGTTAATTGATGTTTTTCCCAACTACATGTAGTATTCCTCATAACAATAATGGTTTTAACATATTTTAGATATTAAGACGTACAATAAAGTTAATGAAGCATCTTCACAGTATAATAAAATGGTACTGAAGTCATTGGGAAAAACACTGTAAGCTAATTTAGTCTGGGAAAGGATGTTTGGTCTGCAGCCCAGAAAGTTTTTAAAGAAGGGTTAGGGTTAGTATTGGAGTATCCCATAGTGTTGCAGTCCGTACTTACAAATAAGTGGGAATGGTTTATTGTGTTATTATTTGTATATATGTGTGTTTCTAGAGTGTTTTTCAAGTGATTGGTCTTTGTAAGTACTTTCAATACTTCTCTGATATTCTTACTCATTTGTGTATTCATTTTGCTGCCATCATCATAGGTTTAGTACAATGCAAAGCACTATGGATCCACAATAAGAAACTAACCCCAGAGAGCTCAGATCCTCATAATCATTGCATATGAGGGCACCAGGAACAGGATAACAGAAGAAGGAAGGGACAAACTTTTCTCAAGGGCTGGGGAGGGCAGGAAAGACTTCGGAAGATGTTCATCCATTCACCAGGCATGCACAGAGAGGATGGATGAATGAGCATATTCAAAGTCACGGTAGTATTAGGGGTTCTCCAAATGGAGAGGGGAAGACACTAAGTTTCAATTTCTATTTTAATCTCATCTTTGGTTTTGATTATTTTGTTGTTTCATAATGAAGAATGCATGCATATAAATTATAAATTGATAAATATATATTGGGGATATTACTCAAAAGGTATTTATTGGATGAGGTGTCTAATCAAAAGTGAAGCCACATTTCATGTAGACAGAAATTCTGAAACTCGCCTACATTCAGTCAGGGGCAGTGGGACTGGGGAAAGAACATCTCCGAGAAAGAAGCTTCAGGGCTGAAGGGCCGATCAGTTAGGAGGGAGAGGGAGAGGAGACAAGGTCAACTTAACCAGCAAAAGACCAGCAAGGTCAGAAGGTACCAGTGATTCATGGTGGACATGTTGAATCTGTGGGTTTTGTGACACAGCCTGGCAGTGACCTGCAACTGGTAATGGGAGATCAGTGTCTGGGGCTTCAGAAAGAGACATCATTGCATTTACATCCAGGGAGAGTATGGACCAAGAGGGCAAGAGGTGGAGTGATTCAAGGGACAAAGAAAAGAAAGGTCAGAGAGATAGGAAGAAACACCAGATATCCTCAGAGAATCCAGTAGATGTCCAAAGCAAGGCAGCGGACAGGCACATGTGCGATTGCTGGGAGAAATGGGGCACCCAGCAGAGGCTGGAAATTTGGTTCTGTGGGCCCTCATGCTCTGCAGCAGGGCTGCCTGTGCAGGCATGTGCAGGCTACCTGTGCTTCTCCCAACAGAACCGAGAAGAAATTTCAGTCCTAATTCCATGAACACAAAATTAAGACTTGGCAAACTTTGAGATCGTGATATTGTCTAGTGTAAAATGCCAAACTTTGAGATTGCGCTATCTAGTGTAAAACAGAAATGACTTTATATCACTCTTAACCTGCTGTTTCTGCTTTTCTAGGACTCTGATCACTGGCATGGCTTCTGGTAGCATTGTAGCTTTTAATATAGATTTTAATCGGTGGCATTATGAGCATCAGAACAGATACTGAAGATGAAGAGCAAAAAGCCGAGTTAAAGCTGAGAGCACAAGTGCTGCGTGGAAAGGCAATATCTCTGGTGGAAAAAACTCGTCTACATCGACCTCCGTTTGTACATTCCATCACACCCAGCAATAGCTGTACATTGTAGTCAGCAACCATTTTACTTTGTGTGTTTTTTCACGACTGAACACCAGCTGCTATCAAGCAAGCTTATATCATGTAAATTATATGAATTAGGAGATGTTTTGGTAATTATTTCATATATTGTTGTTTCTTGAGAAAAGGTTGTAGGATGTGTCACAAGAGACTTTTGACAATTCTGAGGAACCTTGTGTCCAGCTGTTACAAAGTTTAAGCTTTGAACCTAACCTGCATCCCATTTCCAGCCTCTTTTCAAGCTGATAAAAAAAAAAAACAACAAAAAAAAACACGTTTGATACTTTGTACATCAGATGCATCTTATTTAAAAGGGATACTTTTGTAAAAGTAAAACCTTGTATAAAGAACAAAATGTTTCTTAATTTTATTGTGGAGTTACAACTTGCATGTTCTTTACTTCCGATGGCTTGATGGAACAGGTGCATTCACACTATGAAACAGAAAGATCTGTCCAAGGACACAGCTTATATGAAAGGGTTGAATTTGGGCTCCAACAGTAATTTTTGCCATTTTCACCAAAATATAGTTTACACTTTTTAATCTAAATTCATCCCTTCTGAGTGAAATTTGCTCATAAAGCATTTGGATACTAAGCCATTATTTGCCATTTGGGGTACTTTATACAAAGAAAATTCAGCCCTACCCTGCATAATTTGAAGACACAGCAGAAAGGGGGCTTAGGGATGAGGTCCTGGTTTTTCTTGTATAAATAGGAGTCATGAGCGTTAGTTCGTAGTAATAACTTCCCAGCACTTCCAGAGTCATCCCACTGGCTTGGTGTGTATACATTAGGGGAGGATAATCTGATGCTAACTTTTTGTTTTCTCTTTGGTTCTTGAATAGCTTAGTTTCTTTAATAACAAGTCAGACTTTATTACAACAATAACTGAAGTTATTCTTTTAGGTTCTCGTGAAATTCTCACCTAAAGCCACATTCTTAGCCTAAGGCACTTCATCTTTTATGATATAAAATGATGGCTCTCAAATGATTTTCCATACATTGTACTGATCAAGTTATACACCCAGGGGTATATACACTTTCTTCATGTTTCTTCTTTGTATATTTGGTGACTGTATCGTCATAGATGTACATATTGTGTCGGTAGGGCTATGAGGCATGTTACAGGAATGTAATTTTCTCAGAATTTACACTCACTTGCAGTCATTTATTTAAAAAGATAAAACATGATAATGGGTTCTTTGTATTGGCACTTTGCACCAGAAACATATCATTATTTATTGATGTGATTACTTATTTGTTATCCACCTTGTACTAGTAAGTTTTAGCACTGAATTCCTTTTTCATTGTTGTTTGTATTTATGAAATTCTGAAATTATGGGGAATCAGCATAATGATTAAGTTATTCATCACCAGGCTGTAAGCAATATCTTGAGTTTGTAGCTTAGAATTGGGAGGATACTGAACATCTGGAAGACAAGTTCATTTCATCTTGAGATCATGGTGAAATATTTTGGATATATAAATTCCTTAAGCTATTGTAATCATGTTTTATTGCAAAGATGTAAAATATGCCAGATGTGTGTGAGTTGGAAATCAAAAAAAGAAAAATAAAATATGCAAAGAATTCACGGACTGTTTCACATCTCACTGGACACGTCACCAGCATGCTTCCATTGTGTCGTCATACAGGTTTAAGAAGTCATCATCGTCTGAGGTAGAGGCCTACAGCATCTAAAAACATGAAATCGAGTCCTAATGAGGTGCTGCAATTTGCTGAAACCTGAGCTGCTCTGCTGAGCCATCTGGCAGGGATTTGGGGCAACAGTGACCATAAGGAAATGGCCCTCATTGTCTATTCCACATAATCCACTTTGGGGATTGTCTTTATTTTATTTAAAGGGAACTTAGTAGTGAAGGTTATAATAGCTCCTTTTATGAGTGTTGTCACATAATGCCTTTTTCATTTGAAACCACACCTTCTAGAACTCATCAGCAACCAGGCATGGCACAGGCAGGGACTGAGGACCTGAAGAGGCTGAGCAGCTGTTAGCAAGGGCAGCCTCGAGTGGGCTGAGGGGAGTCTGGTCATACAGATCAGCATGGGTGGTTGGGGCAGCAGCCCGGACAGGCCCGGAGAATGACAGACTGCAGGCCGTGCTGCCATCTGCATTCCCAGGATGAAAAGGACAGAACCAACAGTAGCCTGAGGAAGGCTTGCTGCTCTTACTCCATTTTATCCCCAAGCTAGAAATCTCTCAGTCATCAGCCTGGCTGGCTGCCTCACTCAGCCCTCCTTGCAGCCTACCAGGCACTCCAGCTGACTAATCACTATCTAAAGTGTCTTTTGAAACTGCCCCTCTCTTTCCAGCACTGTCATCTGGACTGTCCAAAAACTTCCTGACCTCTGACCTGTCCCATCCATGCTCTGCCTTGCTTCGGAGGCACCTATCCAGTCATTTCCCTCCCTGCCACCCCGCGCCCCCTAGCACCTCCCAGCACTCCCCAGCACTGAAAAACTAATACCAATGGCTTAAAATGGTAGCTTAAACTCTGGTGAGTTGAAAATCACCTGGGGAGCTTATTTTTAAAAGCAGAATCTAGAGTCCTACCCCGCCTCCCACCCCAGGCAGTTCTTATGCACATTTTCGATAACACTGACTTGAGTGATAAAATCCAAGCTCAGTAAAGTGCAGAAGTCCTTCAGGAACCACCCCCAGCAGCCAGTACCCGGGTAAACCTGCCCATTTGCAAGTCCCTGAGAACTCTCTTTCACCTGAGTCCCTAAGGTTCCTCCTGCCGGGGGCCTGTCTGTGCCTGCAACACTCGCCTATTTCCTTGTTGCAGATTGACCTAAACCAATTTTGGTCATGCACAATCTTTTTTGGCAGGTAAAGGCAGCCCCCAAAACATCACATCGTCACCATCTTATGATGAAAACAATTTTTAGAACCAGTTTCTGATATATGTGGGGATACTTTTTTTTTTTAACTGAGTGAGACGGAGTCTCACTCAGTTGCCCAGGCTGTAGTGCAGTGGCACAATCTCGGCTCACTGCAACCTCCACCTCCTGGATTCAAGCAACTCTCCCAGCTCAGCCTCCAAAGTAGCTGGGATTACAGGCACACACCATGCCCAGCTAATTTTTTTAATTTTCAGTAGAGATGGGTTTTCCTCATGTCGGCCAGGCTGGTCTTGAACTTCTGACCTCAAGTGATCTGCCTGCCTCAGCCTCCCAAAGTGTTGTGATTACAGGTGTGAGCCACCATGCCCGGCCGAGATACTTTTAAATGAAACATGTTTTAGCAAGTAGGCAAAAGAGTACCTGCAACTCTTCTGTGAGTTTGGTGAAGTCCAGGGCTCGGCTTTTTTAGGTGATCTCAAAACCATTTTACATTTTCAAAGGTTAAAGCTTAACGCAGATGCACAAAGTAGCGTCCCTTGAGCCTTGTAATGCCATCAGCAACCTAAATCCTCCAACCCAATCACTGATCTATCAAGCCCTGGGCACCACCCTAACAGTATGTGCCAAAGGCCTCAGTAGATTGTTAAACTCTGGTTATGGAGAGGTAGGAAAGTCGAAACACTTTAGCCAGTGTATAGTGAATTCATATGTATATTTAGCATCACTAATTCCATCAACAAAAGAACATGTCTGTCATCCATTAAACTAATTTAGAAGCCAATAATTTCCCCTGCTGAAAAGCCACTTCTAGTATTTACTATCCTAACTCATAAAGCTTCCAGTTTCTTTAGGATTAGGAAGCTGCAGTATTGGAATGACACCTTTCTGGAATGTAAATTTCTGATCAGGGCAACAGACTATTCCTAGAATGCAGTATAAATTAACACCTCACTTGTCTACGTTGGGTATTTTAAAGTAAATTACAACATCATGACATTCTTACTTACTCTTACAGGCTCAGCTCAAGTGCTCCCCACTCTGGGAAGTCTTTCCTGACCACTGGCTCAGCCTCCTCACCCCTGGTGTGCCTGGCACAGCACTGAGCAGTGCATTAATATAATTCAGCTGTCTTTTCTCCATGTGGCTGTGAGCTTCATAGGCCACATGAAGCTTAAATCCTTAAGGCAGTGTTGAATTCAGAGTAGATTCTCAACAAATGTGATTTGCAGAATATATACATAAGCAGACAGATCCCAGATCCTTAGGCAAAGTGGCAAAGTTGGCTGAGATGGTCTGGAACCCCCCGACTTCCCTCTTCTCATTGCCCCAGGGCCCCACAGCTTCATGTCACCCTCTCCCGCTCTACATGATGGTGCCTGCCGTGGAATCTCCCGCTCCAAGTACCACCTCATTCGTGGGCCTATTCCATCAAGGTTCAGAGAATTAATTTCCAATAAGCGCCCAAAGAGGAAATATTTTTAAATTTTAATTACTGCTCTTGACCCACATTCATCCAGTAGGAAGAAAAAGGAACTGACAGATGATTTGGGGTAAGAGCTGGTATTGCAGTCCATTCAAGCTGCCTAAGAGCAGAATCCAGTAACTGGGCTTTTCACTCTGAGAATCACTTGTTGGCTCCCTCATCAGTTAAAATGGGCACAACAGCTACATAAGTATTGTTTTGTGTATCAAAATACACAGCATATGCCAAGCACCTAGTGAAGTACCTGGCTCCCAGCAGAGTTTAGCAGATGGTCATTGCCTCCCACCACCTGGTGAGCATGGATTATCCTCACCTGCTCACCATTCCGTTCCCTGTTTACCTGCTATGGATCTTCCTGGGGGAAACTTCTCCTCCTCTTTTCATTATGTGATTTAGCAGGACTGCCAGTTACACCACCGAATTCCTGGAACTTCCTGGACTCAGGCCTAGCCTTCATTTTTGGGACCTCCATGATTGGAAAGGGTTGGACGTGACCTGAGCGGGGCCAGTGAGAACCCCTTGCAAACGTTTTATATTTTGAAGTGAGAAAGAAAAGTTTTTTTCTTCCAGAGTCACTAACCTGTCAATAAGAAATCGGGGTCTACCAGCAACCTTGCCCTCCATTGCAGAGAAGACCTGTTTGCAAAAGGTAAGAATAAACCCTTGAGAGATAAAGAGTTTGTGCACTTCTTTGCCAGCCACAAGTTTCTGGGGACCTAAATCGCCCTCATGTTTACAGACTTCCCAATTCTGGATGTTTGCTTTAGTCAATGACCAATAAACACTTTTCTCTCCCCCTTACATTGGTCAAGGCTATATTTTATTTATTTATTTATCTATCTATTTTTCGTACTTGAGATCAAATCAAATAACCCTTAAGTCACACACCCCCTTTCTCCCAGCTCTCCACCCTTGCTTAGAAAATGTAACATAATCCAAATTTGGTAGGAAACTAAGCATATTCCTAGCTTTTGTATGGCTCCATAATTCCACATTTAGATCCACATTTAGATCCAAAAGAAATGCTTGTTCCATCCGTCAACACACATGAGAAAGAATGCTCTTGGTAGTTTTGTTCCTAATAACCAAATATACCTGTTGAGTTTTCTAAAAATCTATGCCCTGATATATGCTATTAGGAATCAGAATGGTGGATACTTCTGGCAACAGGTAGTGACTGGCAAGGACCATGAGGGGGTTTGGGGGTACTGGAATTCCATTCTGGGATGTTGGACTGTATGTTGGAGCTGGTGGTGTTCCAAAGGTGGGTTCACTCTGTGAACAATCATTGAGCTGTGTAATGATGAGTTTGCACTTTTCTGTGTGTATGTTACACTTCAATAAGAAAGTTCACTTTTAAAAATTAAAAAAAAAAAAAAAAAAGCACTGGCTTTTGTCACCACTCTGAATTTGTCTGCTCATCGTCTGAATTCGGGACCACCATCAGCAGTCATCCCTTTCTCCAGTGGTTTTTAGGTCTGCCACCCTGGCTGCCTTGTCCCAGTGGGCATTCTTCTTCTGACGACAGCCTGGCCCCAGCGCTTCCTCTTCCAGGCAGCCTCCCCTCCACTGTCCAGCAGGAACCCTGCTCTCTATGCGTAGCTTGTACACATCCCTCCTTTAGCGCCTGTCTTAGTGCAGCTATTAAAAAATACCTGAAACTGGGTAATTTATAAACAACAGAAATTTATTGCTCATGATTCTGGAGGCTGGGAAGTCCAAGATCAAGGTTAGCAGATCTGGTGTTCAATGAGGGCTCATTATTCATAGATGACATCCTCTATGTTCTCACACGGTGGAAAAGACAAACACACTCCTTCGGGTCTCTTTTACAAAGGCACTAATCTCCTTCATGCAGGCTCCACCCTCACGTGCTAATCACACCCTAAAAGGTCCTACCTCTTAAAAAATAGCCAACTTGGAACTTAGAGTCCTGGGTCTGTGTCCCAGCTCCCCTGCTTGCCAGCTCTGTGACATTGGGACAGTCCTCTAACCTTTCTGAGGCTCAATTTCTTCAAGTGTACAATAGACACAATAGAATGTAGATTTCACATTATTTGCAAATCATAAGATGCCACATAACTAAGGTTTCACTACTCAACAATGAAGTTCTCAGACCACGGTTGGAGTTTTTATGACACAGTCAAACCTCCCAGGAGGATCTGGGGCTCTTTTTCTATAAAATCTATGTTCTCCGTGGGGGAGTCTGGGCCAGCACCATAAATTTGCATGTTAGTTCAGTTTACCCAGTTTACCACTGAGTAAGAAAGAAAGATTTTGTTTAATTGAGTTCTGTTTTTTACAATGTGCCTTCCCAGTCAGCACAGAAACAAAAACAGGAAGCTAGTGAACATCCCTGGGGAAGCCAGCTCTCTCCTCAGCCGGGCCTTTCTCTGAGTGATTGTTCTTTTTTTTTTTTTTTTTTGAGATGGAGTCTCACTCTGTCAGGCCGGCTGGAGTACAGTGGTGCAATCTCGGCTCACTGCAACCTCTGCCTCCTGGATTCAACCAATTCTCCTGCCTCAGCCTCCCAAGTAGCTGGGACTAAGGCATGTGCTACTATGCCCACCTAATTTTTGTCTGTTTAGTAAAGACGGTGTTTTGCCATGTTAGCAAGGCTGGGCTCGAACTCCTGACCGCAAGTGATCTGCCCGCCTTGGCCTCTACTAAGGGAGGCCGTTGCCTCCCTTGGTAGAGATGGAGTACTCAAACTTCGAGGCCTGCGGGTGAGGATGAAGACACCCACAAAGCACAGGCCCATGCAACAGGGATTTACAAACCACAAATCTCAAAACTGACCATAATTAGTCATAGCAGCAGCCATCTCTTTTGGTTAGCATGGTTGCTGTTCTTCCTAGTTTGCTCTTTGGCAGGGACAGCCCAAAACAGAAGAGAAGCATAATCATCATCATAATAGTTTTTATTAATAACTCTATTGAGGCCATCACTGTGGCTCACGCCTGTAATCCCAACACTTTGAGAGGCCAAGGTAGGTGGGTAACTTGAGGACTTGAGGTCACGAGTTCGAGACCAGCCTGGCCAACATGGCGAAACCCAGTCTCTGCTAAAAATACAAAAGCAGCCGGGTACTGTGGTGCATGCCTGTAATTCCAGCACTTTGGAAGACCAAGGCGGGCGAATCACAAGGTCGGGAGTTCAAGACCAGCCTGACCAACATGGTGAAACCCTGTCTCTACTAAAAATACAAAAAATTAGCTGGGCATGGTGGTGCATGCCTGTAATTGCAGCTACTTGGGAGGCTAATGCAGGAGAATCACTTGAACTCGGGAGGCGGAGGTGGAGGTTGCAGTGAGCAGAGATCACAGCATTGCAAGCCAGCCAACCTGGGCAACAAGAACAAAACTCCATCTCAAAAAAAAAAATTTATATATATATACACACAAAAATAAATTAGCTGGGCGTGGTGGCACACACCTGTAATCCCAGCTACTCGAGAGGCTGAAGCAGGAGAATAGCTTGAACCTGGGAGACAGTGAGCTGAGAGCTCGCCACTGCACTCCATCTCAAAAAATGAAGAAGAAAAAAAATCTCTATTGAATAACCCTATTGGGTACCAGGTACTTGGCACAATTGTGTGACTTAAATACATGATTTATTTTCCTCATAACGGCCATGTACAGTAGACACTATTATTCCAGTTGTTCACATAAAGAAACTGAGGCCCAGAGAGGTTAAATATCTTGTCCAAGGATATATACACAATTCTGAAATTAATTCATCATTATATATGAGACACTGAGAAATCAATGAGCAATGCTTTTACAGCACGTGCAAACACAATTTTTAGGTGACCTTTTCCAAAAGAGCATCTGACAAAATGGAGGATGTGAAAGCAGCTCAGTGCATCACACCCTTGGAAGCGCTAAATGAGCAGGACCAGCTTTGCAGCCTTCTGGAAATCTAACTTGATAAATTGTCACTAGGTTGGCACATTGCAAAGAACTTCAGGGTGGACAACCTCCCCTCACTGGGGCCTGAAGAGGCCTGTCTGCCATGGTGGTGGTGAAGGCAAATCTGGAAGATTGCTTTTTGTTTGTTTTGTTTTGTTTTGTTTTTTGTTTTGAGATGGAGTCTTGCTCTGTTGCCCAGGCTGGAGTGCAGTGACGCAATCTCAGCTCACTGTAACCTCTGCCTCCTGGGCTCAAGCTATTCTTCAATGCTCCTTCCTCAGCCTCCTGAGTAGCAGGGATTACAGGTGTGCACCACCACGCCCAGCTAATTTTTTTTATTTTTAGTAATGACCGGGTTTCAGCATGTTGGCCAGGCTGGTCTTGAACTCCTGACCTCAAGTGATCCGCCCTTCTTGGCCTGGGATTACAGTCATGAGCCACCGTGCCCAGCCAAACCTGGAAGTTTTAGAAATCATGAATACAAGAAATGGGGGCCACCATCTCTCATGAATGTTGAGAAGCCTGGCTGGTGTCCTCACTGAGCGTGAAGGCTGCCCCCATCATTAATTCATTCACTCCTTCAGCAATTATGTCTAAGTCTTCATGGTTTGCCAAGTTCTGTGGGAAGCCCCACTTTCAAAGCAGTAAGCAAAACCCTCGGGTTTAGTGGGGGAGCCCAACAATGCACACATCGTTTTCCAGCCAGGTGTCACAGCGGTGGTGAGTGACGGCAAAGCATAGGCAAAATGACAGCCCAGGTCTCTCGCTTTGTGGATCAATCACGGGATCCCCAAATCGCCACATTATACTGATACACTGTATTTTATCTTAAAATAAGCTGTCTCCAAACTGTGTACCTCTACTTAAATAACTATTCCAAAGTAGTCCCTGGTTTCTCTTCTTGCCAAGAGCACAGCTGTGTTTCTCCAGGTAGGATGATCGGGAAAGACGGTCCAGGCTGAAATAAATGTTCTCAGTCCAGGAGAAAGGAGGCTCCAGGGACTGGCGTTAGCTGAGAAGCAAAACAGAAGAGGCTAGAGGATGAGAGGAGAGAGAACCACCTCTGGGAGAAGGGACGTGTCTGGCTCCAGGTGAAGAGATGGGAATTAGACTGGGAAACTCCCGCTGCTGTCTCCTCTCCTTCTTTCCCTCTCCACCACCCGCTCCTCTAATCCCCTCACCAGACCCCCTCCTGTTTGCATTACCATCTCTTTCCACTCCACCTTCATTCTAAATGATTTTCCAGTCGATGGAAGTTCACTGGAACCCCAAACTGCTTTGAGGAGACATGAAAAAGAGGAATAAGCAGAAGAAACAATGAGAATTCAAGGGAGATCTTTTGAGAGGGGTTTTAAATGGAGGAGGGATGTGATCAGAGCACTTTCTAAACATGTGCACCTTTGCTCAGCTTGAATGTAACGACCGTATGTCTTTATGATGTAATTGCAATATCAAGATATAAATGAATGTGACTTCAGATTGAGGTTCTGAAAAATCAGTATTACACCAACAAAAGTACCCGTAACCTTGTTCTTAAATGTCACACCTTAAGCCAGATCCTGGACAGCAATGGATAGTGTGATCGCCACTCTGGTAGGGCTGTGGGCAGAGTGCAGGGCCGCAAAGTGGAGAATCTCCACCAGGCTGGGACAGGCTTCCTGGAGGGGATGATGACCAGAAGCTGAGACCTGAAGGAAGAGAAAGTAGTGAAGAAAAGGACGTGAATGTGGAAGAGAGGTGACGTCACACCCTAGGGTGCTGTGGCCACGCGGGGAATGCTGCAAGCAGTACTGGGCTCCTCGGAAGTCAGTTCAAGACCCAGCTCACTGGCTTTTGTTTGTTTTGAGATAGGGTCTTGCTCTATCACCCAGGCGGGAGGCAGTGGCCCAATCTTGGCTCACTGCGGCCTTGACCTCCTGGGCTCAAGCAATCCTCCTGCCTCAGCCTCCAGAATAGCTGAGACTACAGGAATGCACCACCACACCTGGCTAATTTTTTTTTTTCTTATACAGACAAGGTCTCCTTATGTTGCCCAGACTGGTCTTGACCTCTTGCCTCAAGTAACCCTCTATCCTGGATCTCCCAACATGCTGGGATTACAGGTATGAGCCCCTACATCCAGCCCATGCAACTCTTTTTTTTTTTTTTTTTTTGAGACAGAGTCTCACTTTGTCGCTCAGGCTGGAGTGCAGTGGCTCAATCTCGTCTCACTGCAACCTCCACCTCCTGGGTTCAAGCAGTGCTCCTGCTTCAGCCCCCTAAGTAGCTGGGTTTACAGGCACCCACCACCATGCCCGGCTAATTTTTTTCTATTTTTAGTAGAGACGGGGTTTTATGTTGGTCTGGCGGGTTTCAAACTCCTGACCTCAGGTGATCCGCCTACCTCGGCCTCCCAAAGTGTTGAGATTACAGGCGTCAACCACCGTGCCCGACCCCCCACCTAACTCTTAATGGGCTGCAACATATAGCTTGGAAGAGATTATTCCAGTTTGAACAATTCTAAGAACAGACAATCCTTAGTATCCACTTCGACTCCTCAGAGCATTAGCAGCACCCTAGGCATGACTGATTCCCAGTGGCAGGGTTTCTGCTGTGTCCCCTGAACCTAAATGTGTGATTAGCACTCAAGGAACTAAAAAATGAATGTCAGCGAATGTAGCTGCCTATGTTGAAGTAGGCAGTTGTTTGTTTCCTAACTCTTAAATTTCACTAATATATTACAACAAAGTTGGAAACAAACTATGTCTTTCTGGTTATAGAGGGTTCTCTTCTTCCATCACTAACATGGACTTACAGGCTGCCCAGCAGAAACCTCCTTTTTGGGACTTTAGGAGATAGAGAACACAAACAGACTTTGCCCCTTTGTTGAACAGATTCAAATGTTTTGCTTGTTCTTTTTTTTTTTTTAATTTTTTTTCAGAGACAGGGTCTCACTCTGTCACCCAGGCTGGAGTGTAGTGGTGCAATCTCTGCTCACTGCAGCCTCAACCTTCTGGGCTCAAGTGAACCTCCCACCTCAGCCTTCTGAATAGCTAGGACCACAGGCACATACCACTACTCCTGGCTAGTTTTTGTATTTTTCATACAGACAGGGTTTCACTGTGTTGCCCAGGCTGGTCTCAAACTCCTGGGCTTGAGTGACCCACTCACCTCGGCCTGGGCTTCCCAAAGTGCCTGGATTACAGGCTTGAGCCACTCTGCATGGCCTTGCTTTTCTTGTATAGAAAAAAAAAAAAAATCTACCTCATTGACATTTCCGAATATATCCTTAGTTCTGCTTCTGGAAGCAAATCAAATTGGTACTGGAAAAAATGAACAATCCCTCTGGCATCAGGAGCCCCAATTATCTTTGGAGAGCATTTGTTGCTCATGAGAGGGACCCCAACAACAAAAGCTTCACAACTCATTACTTAACAGGAGAATACCCATTTTCCTACTTGATTTCACAAGGGGGCTATAATAAGTTATTCTAGAAGCAAGCCCAGAGCATTTAGTTATAAATTGTAAATGAGGAGGATTTTTTAAAAATCCTTGTTTCATAGAACTTCAAACATCTATGTACAAAATCAAAAGACTGTGAATGTCTACACTGATTTTTATTAGGTGTAATGCAGATTTTTATAAGGGCATTAATATTTGGTTCGTAGAGAGACCAAAGAAAAAGATAAATAATTGTTGCATTATCCCTGACTGATTTCTACATAAGGTGAAGGGAAGTATGAAAGTGGTCAGGGTTTGGGAATGAAATCCAGTTGTTCCTCACAGAAAATATGGTAATGAGAAGACCAGATCCAAAATTAGAAGGAGAAAACTGGCATCCGCTTAGAAGGGAAAACTATCAAAGTAAGTGAATGGGCACGTGGGATCCTGACATGGGGATATTGGGGTATCCCTTTGAGAAAACAGGGTAGACTGAATTTTAAGTTTATAAAGAAGGGCATATAATACAAGAAGTAAAGAGACATAGACATTTGAGCAAGAATTAGAGCAGACCATTTAGATCCTGTTTTGGCAATATGGAGGCTTCGCTCTTCTCAAATAATCCCATTACAAAACATCTAAAAATGCTGGAGTCCATGAGAATGTAAGGGAGCTCACAAGAGACAGAATCAAAGCTGAGCTGTGAATCCTGAAAGCTAAATTCTCGAAACCAACCTAAGGCTATTTGCCAATTGTGGGAAGTAGAAAAGTTCCTTTTTAAAGTTTCCTCTCTTGTTTAAGAAAAATTCGTGTTAGAAACAATAGTTGGCTTAAACACTTTCTTCAAAGCCTTCTTGCTTTTTTGCTAGTAGTTCTTTGTTAAGCCCTATCCTATGTAGTTGTTAGACTTGCTTACAAGCACGTAGTACATTCTATGTCCTTGTACTTTAACCAAGATAGCTGCACTGGACGTGCTCACAGGCATGTGCCAGCTCACAGCCTGTGCCTCTTCCTTATTTGGACTTCCTTTTTTTTCTCCACTGCTTTTACTTGTTTAGGAAAGTTTTAGGTTGTTAGCCAATCAGGTTTTAGTTTAGATTGTGAGGTCTGGCTCCAGCCAATGGAGATCAAACACAGCAGTAAGGATGACCCCAAATGCATAAGGGATATATACGTCTGCTTTCCTTTGCTCCTTGTACTCTGGTGGCAAGATTTCTAACGGGGGTACCCTTACTGCAGGAAGTAAAAAGAATTGCTTTGCTGAGAGATCCTTTGTCCCAGTACTGATTTTCCTTTGTGGCACCAAAAATTTACATATAACACCAATCCTTCCACAGTCCTGTGGATAAAGATAAGGCTTGGACCCATGAAACTAAAGCATTGGAACAAAGCCCACTTGCCTCGCCGGCACCCACCCACTCCCTCAACACACAATAGAGCCAGAATTCCCAAAAGGCTATTCTTAAGGTGTAAGAGTAGACTAGAGGAAAAAAAGCAAACAAATGTGTTTCTCTTCGGCTTTGTGTGGAAAGCGGGAACAGTCTCTCCTGAAAATTCATAATCACAGCTCATCGTTGTCTGTGTGATGTTGAAAGCCTCAAGGCAAGGCTTCCATTTAAAGGGGATCTAGTTTGTTATTTCCCTGGGCACCTGGAAAAAATAAATGCAAATTGTCCTTGGAGAAATGGACCTTAGTCTTCAGTAATTTTCCATGGTTAAATTTGCATGGAAAATGAGCTCTTGGGAGAGAGAGAGAGAGAGAGAGAAAGAAAATATTCTGCTAGGAATAAGAATCAGTAGAAATAATCAACAGCTGATTTAGACTCCTAAATACCACAAATAGGAGAACTATCAATATCAAAATGTATTAAAATTATGTTTAATATGCTGCATATTTTTAATATGAATTTTTATATTCTGAAATTCTACTGGTTATGAGTGGCTATGCTGTCTGGAGTATATACCCTGGGGTTCATTTTTGCACGCCGAGAAAGAATTTAGGACACAGACACGTGTGCATGGGTTAAGGAGCAGAAAGTTTAATAGACAGAAGAAAGGAGAGAGTAGAGCAGCTCCTTGTGAAAGAGAAAGAGAGAGAGAGAAAGAGAGATGTCCAGAAGGGAGGTGGGCTGCAGCAGATTTTAAAGGCAGGCTGGAGAAGGTGGCATCTGATTTACACAGGGCTCACAGATTGGTTTGATCAGGTATGATGTCTACAAAGTGTATGGGGAAGGCTGGTCACCCCACCCTAATCTTCTTATGCAAATGGGCATTCCAGTTGACCAATGCCATCTCGTCTGCTCCTTTACAGTACCAGTGGCTGGCAGAGAAGAGAAGATGGAGCTGCCATCTTGAACATGTCTAGTCCTTAGTTCCTGCTGGCATTCACCCGAGCAAGCTCCTAGCTTGCAGGCTGCTCTTTGTTAAAAAATGATTTGGGGCTGCTTTTTATTAAAAAGAAAAGCCTCACAGAGGACTCTCATGCCCTTGCTATCTGCCTAAGTAATTCTTTCTTAACTCCTATATCAGTTATTTTTAAGGAAAGGAAAAGAAGAAAAGAGACTTAATGTAAAAATAAATTTAAAATGAATATAAAAACGTGTAAAATTAATATGAAATAATAAATAATATATAAAAGAAGAACACACCATCTCAAAAGACCGGGCTGATTTCAGAAATAACCAAAGCAAACTTCAAAAAATAAAAAATACAATTAGTAAGACATGAGCTTAATTGGTTACACAGCAGATCAGATCAGCTGAAGAAAGGATTAGTGAACTGAAATTTAGATCTGAATTTGAAGAAATTGCCTAGAATGCAAGACAGAAAGTAAAGAGATGAAAAATAGGAAGACATGGAGGATAGAATGAAAAGTTCTATATACATTTGATTGGAGTTCTAAAGAATAGAAAGAAAGCAGTATTAAATGAGATAATGGCTGAGAATTTTCCAAAATTGATAAAAGACTTGAATCTTCAAATGCTGGAAACATAATGATTCCCAAGCAGATAAATAAAACACATGTACATCTAGATTCATTGCAGTGATAATATAGACCATCTAAAGCAAAGGGAAGATTCTAACAGAGCAAAAACAGATCACCCGATAAAACCATATAATCAGACAGAAAACTGACTTGTCAACAAGAAACACAAAGGAACCAGAAGACAAAAGAATAACATTTTAAAGCACTTGAGAAGAAAAGAACAGGTAGTGTGTTGTATTTTAATCATACTATATTCACAACAAAATTACCTTTTAAGAATAAAAGTGAAATAAGGACGTTTTCAGGTAAATAAAAATAAGCTGGTCAGACACGGTAGCTCACGTCTGTAATCCCAGCACTTTGGGAGGCTGAGGCAGGTGGAATATCTGAGATCAGGAGTTCGAGACTAACCTGGCCAACATGATGAAACCCTGTCTCTACTAAAAATACAAAAATTAGCTGGGCGTAGTGGTAGGCACCTATAATCCCAGCTACTTGGGAGGCTGAGGAAGGAGAATCTCTTGAACCTGGGTGGGGGCAGAGTTTGCAGCGAGCAGAGATCTTACCACTTCACTCTAGCTTGGGTGAAAGAGCAAAACTTCATGTCAAAAAAAAAAAAAAGAGAGAGCGAGCTTAACTAAAACAGACCTTTACAAAGGGACTTAATATTCTTCAAGCAGGAGGAAAAGGATCACAGAGAAGAAGATCTGAACTGCAAAAAGAAATCCTGTGCAAGAACCCGGTGGGTGCATAAGGAAATCTAACCTATAAACTAAACAAACAATAATGACAATGTCTAATATAGGGAGTTAACAAAAGGTGGAAACCAAGTCCTAGACACTGAATGGAATCTTGTAAGTGGGTAGTGATTGGTGATAAAGCATTTTAGGGTCCTGGGATGTGATGAAGGAGACTCAGTTTGCTGATGACCTACAGGCGGCCAGAACCCAGCCTGCTCAGAAGGGTTTAGAACCCCTAGACCCTTATTCTCCCCTAGAATGGCATTCGATTTTGTTTTTATTTTACTCATTTTAAAAAATTAAAGACTCTCAAGAGTTTAAATACAAAATCTCTGTTCTTGGGACTTGGTTGAGTTTAAGGTGGTTGATCCAATGAGGAAAAGGGATCAGGTCTGTGATGGTTAATATTGTGTCAACCTGACTGGACTGAAGGATGCAAAGTACTGATCCTGGGTGTGTGTGGAAGGGTGTTGCCAAGGGAGATTAACATTAGAGTCAGCGGACTGGGGGAGGCAGACCCACCCTCAGTTTGGGGGGCAGCATCCAATCAGCTGCCAGCGTGGCTAGGATAAAGCAGGCCGGGGAAGATGGAAGAGCAGATTGCTGAGTCTTCCAGGCTTCATCTTTCTCCCATGCTAGATGCTTCCTGCCCTCGAACATCAGACTCCATGTTCTTCAGCTTTGGTGCTCTTGGACTTACACCAGTGGTTTGCCAGCGGCTCTCGGGCCTTTGGCCACAGACTGAAGGCTGCACTGTCGGCTTCCCTACTTTTGAGGTTTTGGGGCTCAGACTGATCCACCACTGGCTTTCTTGCTCCTCAGCTTGCTGACGGCCTGTCGTGGGACTTTACCTTGTGATCGTGTGAGCCAGTTTTCCTTAATAAGCTCCCTTTCATGTATATGTCTATTCTTGGCCAGGTGCAGTGGCTCACACCTGTGTCACAGCACTTTGGGAGGAAGTTCACCTGAAGTCAGGATTTTGAGACTAGCCTAGCAGACATGGTGAAACCCTGTGTCTACCAAAAATACAAAAATAACCTGGGCATGGTGGTGCGCGCCTGTCATCCCAGCTACTCGGAAGGCTGAGGCAGAACAAACACTTGAACCCAGGAGATGGAGGTTGCAGTGAGCCGAGATGGCACCCCTCTACTTCAGCCTGGGTGACAGAGTGAGACTCTGTCTAAAAAAAAAAAAATTATATATTTATATACATCCTATTCATTCTGTCCTTCTAGAGAACCCCATCTACTACAAGTCTCAGGCTGCACAGTTGTGCTGGGATCAATGAGACTTCAGATTCTCAATGAGGAATCTATTTCCACAACATCCATTCCTAAAACCATCCACACTCCCCTAGATCCCCAATTCCACCTTATTAGTAAAAAATGAATCATTTCAGGATTTCTTTTTCTTTTGTTCTTTCTTTCTCTTTCTCTTTCTTCTTTCTTTCTTTCTTTCTTTCTTCTTTCTTCTTTTTCTTTCTCTCTCTCTTTCTCTCTTTCTTTTTCTTACTTTTTTAGAGACAGGGTCTTGCTCTATCACTAAGGCTAGAGTGCAGTAGCACAATCATAGCTCACTTACAGGCTCGAAATTTTGGGCTCAAGTGATCCTCTCACCTCAGCCTCCAGAGCAGTTGGGATTACAGGTGCACACCACCACACCCAGCTAATATATATTTCTTTTTTGGTAGAGATGGGGTCTCACTATGTGGTGCAGGCTGGTCTCCAACTCCTGGCCTCAAGCTATCCTCCTACCTCGGCTCCCAAAGTGTTGGGATTACAGGCATGAGCCACTGTGCCCAGCTATTTTTGCCATTTATTATACGTAAGTTTTGCTTAGGCAAAAAAATGTATAGTAGTAAACTCATGAGAAGCTTCTTCCATATTGCACCTGAGGTGTTACCTCCTAACCTGCTCAGGCTTGTTTTCATTTCTGTTTGTTACCAACCAAGAACTAGAGGACTGAAGCCCCTGTGCACCAAAGGAAGTCCTCGTAGGAAGAGGGAAAGCGCTCGATGACTAAGTGTTGGCAGAGCCGGCTTACATTTTCTGCAGCTGTTTGGAAATCAGTCAGGATTAATAATGAACAGCTATCTTTCTGAACTTCATTGTGGGGTGGCTCATATTAGAACAGACACAAAATTTCTTTATTTTTTAAATAACACCCCTGGATGCCCGCAGCTGGAGGAATGTGAAATAATATTACACAAGGAGTGCTTTGGCTCAAATGGGGGATTCGTTTCCTTGTGAATTCCATTAGCAATCGCTCTTCTGCTGAAGAACCAGGAGGGTGAAGCGGAGAACCAACTGGGATGAATGAAAAACTGCCCAGCTGACGGAGGAGATCATCAACAACCAACTCCAAAGGTTTACAAGAAAATATAGCAAAGAAAACGTCTGTTTAGAAACGTTGATGACAGGATGTCCTGAAAAAGAATCCCAACAATTGCACATCTACAGACTAATTTCTTTAAAACAAAATTCTAATATACAAACTGCTGTTGCAATATGCAAAATGGGGCAGGGTGCAGGGGGTGGGGGCGGCCTTTTCAGAGGCTGAGGATGGGCAGAACTTAGGCTTCATCAGAGTAACACCCTAAGTCCTACCTCTTGGAAGGTTTTCAGTAGTTTTTAAACCAAGTAGAAAATAGAAGCTAATTTTATAATTTCCCTGTGTTTCATTAGCAGTGTTTTTTTTTCAAGCCATTATGGTTTTTATTTCCAGTATGGGTCCAGTCATCTCATGTTTCATTTCTTCCATAAAGTCCTAAGTTCAAGATCTTCTCCAGGTTTTGTCATACTGGCTCCTGCACAGAGTGACACGTGGGATGCCATTAAGGGCAAGAGTCTGATTCTTTCAATGAGATATAAAACTAGGAAAGCAGCCCCCAGCCAAAATCCCCCAACACAATTGTATTACTCTGCTTGGGCAGCCATAACAAAATATCACAGACGGGTGGCTTCATAAACAGAATTTATTTTATTACTGTTCTAGAGACTGGAAGTCCAAGGCCAAGGTGCTGTCAGGATTGGTTTCCAGCGAGGACTTCTTGGGTTGCAGAAGGCACCTTTTGTTTTTTTCATTTTGTTTATTTTCTTGAGACGGAGTCTCTCTCTGTTGACCACTGCTGGAGTGCAGTGGTGTGATGTTGGCTCACTGCAAACTCTTGAACCCCTGGATTCAAGAGATTCTCCTGCCTCAGCCTCCTGAGTAGCTGCGACTACAGGCATGCACCACCACACTCAGCTAATTTTTGTATTTTTAGTAGAGACAGGGTTTTATCATGTTGGCCAAGCTGGTCTCGAACTCCTGACCTCAAGTGAGCCACCTGCCTTGGCCCCCCCAAAGTGCTGGGATTACAGATGGGAGCCACTCTCCCTCCCTGGCCAAGACACCTTCTCACTGTGTCCTCATATGGCCTCCTCCTGGGTAAGCCGAGGCAGGAGGGGAGGAGAAGGGAGGGGACGGGAGTAGGGAGAGAGGTCCCCTGGTCTCTCTTTCTCTGCTCGTAAGCACAATCCTATCTTATTAGATAGGATTCTTTTGACCTCATTTAATTTTGATTACCTCCCTAAAGGCCCTCCCTCCAAATACAACTGCAATTTGGGGGCCGGGGGCGGGTAGGGCTTCCACATATAAATTCCAGGGACACATGATTCAGTTCATAACAAAAGTATTGCTTTACGGAGGTTCATTTGTGACATCTGAAAATATGACAAGACCTCAGACTGGTTCGAACTTCCCAGTTGAGAGAAAGAGCATTGCCTTTGTCTCCATAAGACGTGGTGTTTTGGGTTTTTTTGTTTGTTTGTTTTTATTTTTTTGAGACGGGGTCTTTATCTGTTGCCCAGGCTGGAGTACAGTGGCAGGATCTTGCACACTGCAACCTCCGCCTCCCAAGTTCAAGTGACTCTCCTGCCTCAGCCTTCCGAGCCACTGGGACCGCAGGCACGTGCCACCATGCCTGGCTAATTTTTGTATATTTAGTAGAGACAGGGCTTCACCATATTGGCCAGGCTGGTCTCGAACTCCTGACCTTGTGATCCGCCCACCTTGGCCTCCCAAAGTGCTGGGATTACAGGCATGAGCCACTGCGCCGCCCAAGACTTGCATTTGAATCGTTTACCCCTTACCTGCTAATGCGATGTTGGGCAGGTTCCTGAACAAGCATTTTGGGAGGGTCATACACGGATACTCATGAAAATGTGTCACCCTGGGCCATACACATAGCAAGAAATTAACACCTGATAGTTTAATGACTCTTCTGGATGATTCTGTGTGTTTCAGAAATGTGAAGTCAAAATGCTGTGTCTGAGTTGAGTCAAATAAAAAACATATATGGCTATAGCATTTTATCATAGAATAAAATAATGCGACTTGAAATTATTTCCAGGGCTTTTCAGGGTTAGCTAACATTCTCCTATTTGTTCCTTTGTACCAAAATATGAACAGCTGGACTTCCAGAAATATGTCCTTCACCCTATTTTCTGAAGCTGGCTTCCTTTTCCTTTCTAAAGTGAAAGAGGATTAGGATCAACAGTTATACAAACTAGTGTATGCGTGTCTTTCATGGAGAAAAGCAGAACTCACTTAGCCATTTTTCTAATAACCAAACACTCTGTCCTAAAGCCCTTTAAGCTGATATTGTGTTGAATGATGTCACTAATGTTAATTGACAGTTCGCTGGAAACCATCTCTTAAAAATTCTCTTTTTCCGTTCAAGCCCTGTTTATTTTGTCACAGAATTAGAAATCAAGAAACTTCCAGAAAGAAAATGTGTGTGTGCCTATGTGTGTACGCACATATGTTCTGGCTTTTAAACTAGGAAGGTCATTTGCAAGGGAGAGAGAAAAAATGCAACAAGTAGAAATGAAATTAGACCTGTGTTTATACAGTTCTCCTCATTGGCCCAGGACTTATTTTTGAAAGTTTGTAAACTGGCCTTCCAGTTTAAATTGAATAAGTAGGTGCAGCTGAGTAAATGGAGAGACCTGGGTCTGCAGCCATGTGTTTTCACTTTAAAGTTACATGGAAGAGGAACGGAGGGGGTTAGAGAGAAAAATAAGAAAGGGAGAGAGAAGACAGTCTAGGTTTAAAGGAAAAATGTGAGTAAACGAACAGTCAAAACAGAAGGCCACTCTGCTTGGCAGCCACTCCACCATGACAGGGGAGACAGAACAGCCTGCCCAGAGCTGTCCCCACAGACCTGAAGACGAGGGGAGAGCCTGCAGGCAAGGAAGGCTGAGGTGCTGGCTGGCGGGCCTGTAAAGGCTCCTCCAGCTGGAAGTCTCCCCACAGCCTCCCGGGAGAGATCCATTCTTCCGTTCAACTTGAAGAGTGATTTAACTGATCCTCAGTAAGTAAGAACACTGACTTTCTCTGTAGCCACTTGGTATTGGCTAAACTGTATCCCCCCCTCCCAAAATTAATATTTGGAAGTCCCAAGCTCTAGTACCTCAGGACATAACTATTTGGAAATAAGGGCTTTAAGGAAGACATTGAGTTAAATGAGGTCATTAGGGTAAGGTCCTATTCCAGTATGACGGATGCTGGATGTCCTTGTAAGAAAAGAAGAGCCACCAGAGGCCCATAAATGAAGAAAGGCCACATAAGGACCCAGCGGGAAGGCAGGTGTCTGCGGGCCAAGGAGAGGGGCCTCGGGAGACACTGTCCTGCGGACACCTTCACCTTGGACTTGGCCTCCAGAACTGCAAGGAGATCCATTCTGTCATCCCTGCCACCCAGTCTGTGGTATTTGGCCTGTAGGTTATGGCAGCCTGAGTCTCCTGATACACCACTGAAGACAACCCCGCCTGTGGCTCCAGGTAAAGACGGGCTGCGTTTTTGCTGGCACTGAGATGGGGAGAACAGGGTGGCTTCTTCCTCTGACACTAGTGGCATCGCTTAGTTTCTGCCTCCTTAACTGCTCGGGGCATGTTGTAAAAGCCATCTGGAGACTAATGATTTATGAACTTCTGGGTGATCCTAAAAGACTTTCCTCAGCTTACCCCTGCCCCGTCCCCGCTGTGTGTAGAACTGAGTACCGCCCCTCCCACCCCAAAACTATGAGGAGTCCTAACCCCCAGGACCTGAGAATAGGACCTTATTTGCAGATAAGGCCTTTAGAGAGGTCATCGCGTTTAGGTGAAGTCATCAGAATGGGCCTAATCCACTGTGACTGGTGTCTTTATTAAGGGGAAATGTAGACAGAGAGAGGCGGGTAGAGATGAAGGCCACGTGCAGATGAAGCAAACAGTGGGTGATGCAGAGGCCAGGAACGCAAAGCTTGTGGGGAAACCCCCAGGGGCTGGGTGAAGGCCTGGAAGAAACCAACCCTACCCCGATGTTGACCTTGAACTTCCGGCCTCCAGAATCATGAGACAATACATTTCTGTGGTTCTACCCCCACCTCCCCGCCAGTCTGTGGAACGTTCTTCTGGCAGTGCCAGGAAAGGAATGGTCCCTCTTCCCAGGATCCGTCTGCTGGGAGCCTGATGAGAATCAGTCTCCACGTGGGGCTCCAAGAAGCTGTGGAGCCCGATGGCTGCACACATTTGGTGAGCGCTGCAGCAGCCCTTGGTCGGCTCACACTCACCCACCAGTGCCTCACCCACCCCTCCTAATGGCTCTGAACCTCCCCCATTTCCCTCTGCTTCCTCTCTCTCCACGCCCTTAGTGCTCACACCCATTTTAGGCTTTAATTCCCCTAAGTTGTCCTGCTCCCTTTCTGGCCCCTCCCAGGCTGACACCTACCTCCCCACCCCCAACCCCGGACCCCGTTGCCTTCCTCAGATCCCTAGCTCGAGGCCTGGCGCAGATTGCAGGTACTCAGCAAATATTTGCTGAAAGAGTAAACAAAATGAAAACTAGTGTTGAAGGGTGTAATGTAAAGACAGAGGTATCTGTCTATGACTATGCAGCAAATTTCCCCAAACCTCGCAGTTTATTCTCGTGGTTTCTGTGGGATGGGAACCCAGCTGCCACTCTCAATTCACCTTTGTTTCCAAACATTTGTTTCTGCCACTTTAAGGGGAGGGGAGGGTTCTAGACCGAAGAAACTCATGGTTTGGGGCCACTCACTGGAGACAGAAGACACCTCGTGGGGTTAGGGCACAGGCAGTGAGAGGGGACTGGAAGCTCACATTTGCGGCCAGAGCCCAGGCTGCCCTTGCACGTCCAGCAGGACCACAGCCCGTCCTCCTAACCGAATGACCGCGTAGCCCCTTTCCCTCGGTGACCGTATTTCAGGACCCTTGATTTCTTGGCAAATCCCACCGTGCCTGGCCGGCCCCTCACCCTCACGCTGACCACAGAACCGAGTCTGTGCCCCTTCAAAGGCAGAGTTGGGGTAATTTTACTTGACAGGACGGGGTCCTGCCCTCCTCCTCTTTCCTCATCTGCTTTCCTCTCTCCTGCCTCTGTTTATTATTATCAGGAAAAAACAATAGGTCCACATTTAGACTTCAAAGAAAAGCAGGGCTTGGGTTTCAAAACCTGCGGAGGCCTGGGCTTTGGGACAGCTCCCTCCTTCTCTCCCCTGAACTACGGGGTACGGGGAACCTGGGAATGAATTTCATCTCTCTGCAGCCCAGCACTCAGGGTCAAGGTGAGGCCCAATCTGTGAGCACGTAGGAATTCTGGAATGTGGTGATGACCAACAGGAATTTTATGAGTGTCCCTCTCTGGAGGAGCCTGAGAGAAAGGCTCAAGGAGCCGGGAGGGCGGCAGGCATGGGACCAAGTTCCTTGGATAAGGCTGTGGGCCCCTGGGAAGGGTCGGGATGGGGAAGGTCAACGATAACCCTTTGAAGGGCCCCTGGGAAGTGGAACAGGTTCAGAGCTCAAAGCTTGTCACACGTAGGTGTGTTCTGAAGCTGGCAAAGCCTCTGATCATCAGCCAGTGTCCTATGTCACAGCACAGCCCAGCGGCCAGACCAGCAGACAAGACCTTGTTAATCCCCCATGGTGATGAGTAACTGTTCTCCCCATCACAGATTGGGTGAGTTAGGGGGCTCCTCAGACTCGCTCCATTCTGCCTTACTCCACAGTGACTGGAAGGCACAGTTTCTGCTCCCCAAATGAGTCTCAGTGTGCCGTTCTCATTCCTGCCCTTTGAGTACATCCACCAACCTACTGATTTCCCTTGTTTAATAGCATTTAAGGCTGAGTGGAGTGGCTCACACCTATAATCTTGGAGCTTTGGGATTTTGAGACAGGAGGATTGCTTGAGGCCAGGAGTTCAAGACCAGCCTGGGAAATGTAGCAAGAGCACCCCCATCTCTAAAAATAAAATAAAACAAAATATTAGCCGGGCATGGTGGAACAGGCCTGTACTCCCAGCTACTCAGGAGGCTGAGGCTAGAGGATGTCTTTAGTCCAGGAGATCAGGCTGCCGTGAGCTACGATCATACCACTGTACTCCAACCTGGGTGACAGAGCGAGACCCTGGCTCAAAAAAACAACAACAACATAAAAATAGCATGTAAGCCGTGGAGGGAGGCGATCCCTGTGGCCTTTCCTGTGTTGCTAAACGGACCTTCAGAACTCCAGCTAACGTGTCAGGGGCAGCCCAGGGGAAGGCAGAGTGGAATAACCAAACAGTGCTTGGCGCTGACCAGCACCGCCCCATCTCACCTCCACTGCTAGCTGCGCCTCTTTCAACAAGGCCCGTAAGATAATTGAAACTTTTAGCTTATCTCTGGAATGGGGATAATCATACTTATTTTTCAGACTTATTCAGAGGGAAAGAAATACACGTAACATGCCTAGCATGGAAGTCAGTGTTCAACTTAATAGTTTTTTTTTCCCACTTTCCCCTGGAGGCGATCCTTCCAGGTGGCGCTAGGAGTGATCTTCGCAGGAGAGGGTGTTTGAGAGGTGACAACTGTAGACATCCCTGCAACTTCTGTCCCTGCGCTCCTGCTGTTTTCAAATTCCACAGTCACAGATTGCACCCTGGAAAACTCAAGACACCCTAGAGGGAGCTGCTCGGAAAAATTAAGTTGCTACTTGCTTGCTACCCTGGTTGCTACCCCTGGTCGCACTTGGTTGCCACATAATGAAACGATTTTCCTTCCTTCTTTTATTTCCTCTCTTTCTTTCCTTCTGAGACAAATGGAAAAATAATTTGATCCCCTTGAATCTTTTCACCCTTTGTATTTTCCCCCTTCACACCCTAGCACCGCCCCTTGATAAATGAGAACACATGTGCTGAAATCGCCGACTTTACCCTCCAGACTCAGGGTCCTCATGCTCCCCGGGGGACACATTTCCTTTCAAACCTCCAGAATAAATTCATCACAGCAGGAAGAACATTGTTTTTCTTGAAAAAGAAAAAAAAATCAAATCCTGTATCACAATTATTTCAGAGGGAAAATGTTCCCCTTTAATCTGAAACTTTCTTCTCTCCAACTCTGCAGTCTTTGACCGTGGCAATCCAGCACCCTTGGCCTGGCTGCTTTTGCAAAAGTCCACACTGATTCATTACTTCAGGGAGCCAAAGGGTGACACATGCATATTTTGAATATGATCCTGTATGTAGATCTGCCTTGTGGCTTGACTCAGAAGCTTCTAACTGCCTGATGTATTGGCACTCGCCTGCCTTCAAGGATGTGTGCATTTAAAAAATCATCTTCAGTTCTTTCATTTGGAGGGTGAACTTTCTGAAAAGGACGCTGAGCACCTTGTTATTTTACTGTTATTTCTCTACTCTCCCAGCTCCTTTGCAAGCAAACCCCTTTTCCCTTAACGACAACCCACAGTAACAAATGGCCAGTGCCGGAGCTCCTTGGTTTGACCATCTCCTGTAGCTGACATCAGAGAAACAGGGCATCCTCTTGAACCGAAACACCCGCTCAAGAATTCCTATAAACTTCCTTACACTTTGTTTTAAGGAAAACCGCCTGACAAGAAGCATACTTCACCCCCGCTGCCAGGGATCTCTCGATGTAGCCTTTGTTTATATGTGTCCCTGTTAATAACAATCAATATTTAACAGAGGCACTCACGCACCTTGGAAACTAATTTTCTTTCAAACGCAAGCACTTTCTGGGAAGGAATAAAAGGAGAAGAGAGTCGGGTTGGCAGCCCTCCATCGGGTGACCGTTTACTGTCATGGAATGCAGCAGAAGACGGCTCCTGCTATTTCCTTTTGATTTCGGTGTGTAAATCTGCTCTCACCTAAAGCTTGACCGCATGACAGTGCAGACACACATTAAACTGATTATTTCTGTCTGAGCTGTGTGTAGACTGTTCACTCTAAATTGCACATAAAAATGTTCTCCAAAATAGTACCACCTGCCTGCACGAGTATCATTTTCTTTCTCAAAGGCAGACCCAAATGTGTTTCTGGGATTCTGCAGCCTCCGGGCTGATGAGGGTTGTCACCCTTTCTGTGTCGGGTGCAAGCCGGGCTGGACTGGGGCTGCTGCTCCTCTCAGCCCCCTGCCTCCCACTCCAGAGGGAGATGAGGACTCCAGGGGCCCTGCTGTGGTGTCTTGAGCTCTTGCTCAGAAGAGGGTGTCAGATTCCCAGGGAGCAGCTTCTCCTGATCACAATGGGGGAGAACAGAGGAACGCAGGGTGGGTGGGTAGAAGGGGCTGGAATGAAACGAGTGAAGAACAAAGGCAGGAGAAAGTGAAAGTATAGCACAAGCCATCGCAGCCCAGAGAAGAGCACCTAGAGAAGAGGAGAGAGAAACAAACCTAATGAGGAGGACAGAAGGGAGGATAAAATCAAAAACTGGGAGAGTGGCTACATTTTTTACAAGGCAGAATGAAAACTAACCCCAGAAAAGGCAAGGTCCAGTTATTGTGATTTCTCCAGATTGGCCCACTTTTCGGCAAACAAATGTCATTCCCTTGCCAAGAAAAAGAAGAGAAAGATGTTCAGAAGGGGAAAGAAAGGTGTTTTGCCCATACAGGGGCAAGCTATGGGATTTCATTCTCAACATAGCGCTTTCCTGACTCACTAACCCACACAAGCACCAGAGTAAAGGAAGTCATCTACTCCCATCTTTGAGGGCTGGGCTTGCAAGTGCTTCTAATTTTATAATATTTGGGGTTATGTGCAGGAATTTTCTTGGTCACATTATGCTCTGGATACATAGCTTTGAGGATGTAAGCAGGAAAGATAGAGGCTCCCCCTTCACAGTTAGAGTTGAAAACTTGAGGGCCACAATTTTCTGTCATGTCTTTCTTTATTAAGTTGGAGGGCTGAGGCTACTGTGCTCTTTCAGAGACTTTGGTTTTGGCTTTTGCTTTCGGCCCCTAAAAGTCTGGGGCCCTTCATCCTCACCCCCAGACTGTGCTTTTTGCTTCTATTTTCCATTTTAGCCAAGCTCCTAAAAAGTAATCTATATCCGTCTGGGCTCCGTGGATCATTCCTGTAATCCCAGCCCTTTGGGAGGCCAAGGCAGGAGGATCGCCTGAGGCGAGGAGTTTGAGACCAGCCTGGACATCATAGGGAGACCCCATCTCTACAAAAAAAAATACAACAAAAAGGCTGGGCACAGTCGCCCACGCCTGTACTCCCAGCACTTTGGGAGGCTGAGGCGGGCAGATCATTTGAGGTCAGGAGTTTGAGACTAGCCCAGCCAACATGGCAAAACCCTATCTCTACTAAAAAAATGCAAAAATTAGCCAGTATGGTGGTGCCTGCCTGTACTCCCAGTTATTCGGGAGGTTGAAACAGGGGAATCACTTGAACCCGGGAGGCAGAGGTTGCAGTGAGCCAAGATCACGCCACTGCACTCCAGCCTGGATGACAGAAGGAGATTCTGTCTCAAAAAATAAATAAACAAATAATATAATAATAATAATCTATATCCCTGTTTCTGCATCTGCAGCTCATGTTTCCACATCAGACATCTGTAAGTCAGTCCCTCTCCCATAGCCTGCTATTCCCACACCCTGGCAAAGTCTAAGCCCCATGCCCAAGGCAGAGGGAGCTGCTCAGTCCATTCATTGTCTCTGTGGTGATGCCTGCTGATGCTGAGCACCCCCTTTTTAATCTGCCCCTCTCTTTGGGCTTCCTGACACCATCCTCTCCTGTTACCCTCTGCCTTTTCTGACTGGCCATTCTTTCTCTTCCTGGCAGACGCCTGTTTGGTTTGGTTTGGTTTTAGCTCTGTGATGGTTAATTGTATGTGTCAACTTGCCCTGATATCTGGTCAGACCCTGTTCCAGGCGTATTTGTGGGGGTGCTTCCGGATGGAATGAACATTGAGTTGGTGGACTGAGTAAAGCAGATGCCCTTCCCAATGTGGGTGGGCCTCATCCAATCTGTTGAAGCCCTCAATAGAACCAAGGGCTGAGGAAGGAGACGTTCCTCTCTGCCTGGTGGTCTTCAGGCTGGGACACTGCTCTTCTTATGCCTTCAGACTTGGACTGAGACCTATACCATTGTCTCTCCTGCTTCTTTGGAGCTTGAACTGTAGATCTTGGGATTTTTTTCAGTCCCTCCAAGAGGGTAGGGGGGAGAGAGAGAGAGAGAGAGAGAGAGAGAGAGAGAGAGAGAGAGAGAGAGAGAGAGGGAGAGAACCTAGTGGTTCTGTTTCTCTGGAGAACCCTGACTAATACAAGCCCATTCTCAAGTCTCAAATGAGTCACCCATCCCAGGTCCCAGGCCCACCTCAGCCCTCTGAGTTCTGCCACTGCACCCTAGCTGTGGGGAAATTATCTTCACCAAGGTCACTGCCATTGGCTGAATAGTGGCCTCACAATATCTCTATGTCCTAACCCCCCAGAGCCTGGGAATGTCACCTTATATGGCAAAGGGGACTTTAGACATGTAATTAAATTAAGGATATTGGAATGGGGAGATTACCCTGAATAGTCCGGGTGGATTTGACATGTTATCACAAGTGTCTATAAGGGAGAGCAAAGAGGATTCAAATTCAAAATTAGCCCCCGACTGGATCACAGACCTAAATGTAAGAGCTAAAACTATAAACTACTTGAAAGAAAACTTACGAGTAAATCTTCATGAACTTGAATTGGGTAATTGTTCTTTATATCTGACACCAAAAGTGCAAGTCACAACAGAAAACAGATAAATTAGACCACATCAAAATGAAAAGTTTTTGTGCTACAAATGATAGTATCAAGAAAATGAAAAGGCAGTCCACAGAGTGGAAGAACATATATCATAGATATGATAAGAAACTTGCATTTGGAATATGTAAATAACTCTTACAATTCAAAAATAAAAAGACAAGTAACCCAATTTAAAAATGGACAAAAAATCTGAATATACCTTTCTCCAAAGAAAATATACAAATGGCCAATCAATTAGGAAAGAATTTGCAACATCATCAGTCATTAGGGAAATGCAAATCAAAACCACAATGATATCACTTTACACCCACCAGAAATGGCTTAAATAAAAAAGACAGACAAGAGCAAGTGTTGTCAAGGATATAGAGAAATTGCAACCTTTATTCATTGCTGGTGGGAATGTAAAATAACATTAAAGTTAGAATTATTATGTGACCCAGCAATTCCACTCCTAAGGGTGTATGTGTGTATCTCTCTCTCTCTCTCTGTGTGTGTGTGTGTGTGTATGTGTGTGTGTGTGCTGTTTATAAACACATCTGTACCTATGTATATAGAAAGATGGATTAAAAAGATATAGGCCAGGCACGGTGGCTCACGCCTATAATCCCAGCACTCTGGGAGGCCGAGGCGGGTAGATCACGAGGTCAAGAGATCGAGACCATCCTGGTCAACATAGTGAAACCCTGTCTCTACTAAAAATACAAAAATTAGCTGGGCATGGTGGTGGCGCACCTGTAATCCCAGTTACTCGGGAGGCTGAGGCAGAATTGCTTGAACCCAGGAGGCGGAGGTTGCAGTGAGCCGAGGTCACGCCATTGCATTCCAGCCTGGCTAATAAGAGTGAAACTCCGTCTCAAAAAAAAGATATATATGTGTGTATATATCCAAGATAAATAAAAACATACATCCACACGAAACTGGCATGTGAATGTCCATGGCAGCATTATTCATAATAGACAGAAAATGAAAACAACTTAAAGACCTATCAACTCATAAATAGATAAGCAAAATGCGATCTATTCATATAACGGAATATTACAGAGCAATGAAAAGAAATAAAATACAGATACATGCTACACCATGAATAAACCTTGAGACATTATGCTGAGTGAAAATAGCTAGCCACAAAAGACCATGCATGATTCCATAAATATGAAATATCCAGAATTGGCAATTCTATGGAGATAGAAAATAGATTACAGGTTCTTAGGGCTGAGGTGAGGGCAGAAAATGAGGAGTGACTGCTAATGAGCACAGAGTTTCTTTTTCAGATGATGAAAATATTCTAAAATTAGATTCTAGTGATACATAAATCTGTAAATTTACAAAAATCATTGAATTGTATCTTTAAGTGCTTGAATTATATGATAGGTGAATTATACCTCAATAAAGGTATTAAAAAATTAAAAAATGCCACAGAAGTGATGTGTCCTTTGAAGGTATCAATCCTCAGGGGGTCCCCATGTCCCTTTATTTGCTGACTTTGATCATTTGGATAAAGTGTCATCTGCCAGGTTTCTTCACTGTCACCTTATTCTTTTTTCCTTTGTAGGGAAATCCACTGAAAATACATAAATATCGTCTCTCACCCCATCTCATGCATTAAGCTTAGCATCCATTGCTGACTCTTGCCTGAAACAACGATTACTGTTAGGTTTGCTGACTGGTGATTCCCTGTTTCCATCATTGCTTCCACATTTAGTAGCTGGAATTCTACTGAAAGGAAGGCCTGTCCTTCCCCCTGCAACCATTTATTTATTTGTCCAATTGTTTATTTATATCTCCATAGACCCATGGGTTCTTACTTTATTCTATGGGTTATAACAAACACACACATTTACTCACCGACTCATCAAATATTTAGGGTGATTCTTGCCCATGTCAAACACTCTCCTGGACTCTTGGATTTCACTGTTGAGCATGATGTCTTGGCCAAGACAGCTTCTACTGTCCTTGGAGAAGCGTCCCCTCCTCCCTGAGCTGGCACCGGCGTCTCCCTTGTGGATGTCCTGTGTACAGGCTTGCACAGGTCGATGCCCTCAGTCATCTGTTTCCTATCTCTCTGGCCTGGCCCGGAGGACCCTGAGGGCAGCTGCCCACATTGAAGATCTTGAAAACACAGCACTGATTCTCAAAGACACTCAGCTCTTGCTTTGGGCTGGGTGAGTTAGTGAGGGAAGGAGGTGAAGGAATCAACAAACGTTGCTAGTGCTCAAATGCAAGTCATAATATTAGAACATTGTCTAAGAAACTCAAAGTAACTTTTGTTTGTCCTTGAGAGGCTACCAGCTATCTGGTAGATTGGTTTTCTATCCCGACTGGATATAAAAGGAGAAAATGGAAAGAATTCAATGTGCTTCCATGATTTCTGGCTATGAGCCATTGGTAGAAGGAGGTGCACACACTTGACCTTCAGGGTGGGGAAGATCTGTGGGTTTGGCAGCGCTGAGCTGAAGAGGAGCCCCCAGGACACTCAGGTGGGAGGTCTAGGAGGCAGCTACAGACCTGGGCTAGAGATCCCCAGAGAGCACCGGGTGGGGTGTGGGGGATGGTGACACTTTGGGAGTCATGGGCCTCTTGGAGGAGGAGTAAGTCATGGGGAGCACGAGCATGAGCAGAGGGAGGAAGGAAGAGGACAGGGAGTGAAAGAACCCATGACAATACCAAGGGTGACACCTTAAAGGCTGAGGAAGAGGCTGAGAAGACTTTCAAGGAGAGAACGGTCAACAGAGCCAAGATGTGCGGCAAGAGATCCCAGGATAGAGGCTGACATGGGCCAGGATCTAGGTGGGGCGGGAAAGTTAGGAATGGGAAAGTAAGTTAGGGGGCAGGGAAGTTAGGGGGCAGGAGGCATATTTCAGAGACTGCAATGGGATGATGGGGAGGTGGGGTAGGTGGAAGGGAAACTTATTCCCTGGAATAACTTGAATGCCAACAGAACAGAGATCTGGGGATATCTTGGTGGAAGCAGAGGATCAATTGATTACTTCTTTAAAGGCCATGGAGAGTCTTGAGTATGTTCACACATCAGGAAAGACTGGGCCAGCTCATGCCTGTAATCGCTGCACTTTGGGAGGCCAGGGCAGGAGGATCACCTGAGGTCAGGAGTTCAAGACCAGCCTGGCCAACATGGAGAAACCCCATCTCTACTAAAAATACAAAAATTAGCCAGGTGTGGTGGTGTGCACCTGTAATTCCAGCTCGGGAGGCTGAGGCAGGAGAATCACTTGAACCTAGAAAGCGGAGGTTGCAGTGAGCCGAGATCACCCCACTGCACTTCAGCCTGGGCGACAAGAGCAAGACTCTGTCTCCAAAAGAAAAAAGAAAGAAAAAAGGAAAAGAAAATACTGTGCCAGCAGAAAAGAAGTGTCCTGCTAATGAGTGAAATCATGATTAGTAGGAGGCTAAAGATGCAGGAAGAGAAAGGGTTCAGGGCCTGGATGGCACGAACATTGGACAGGGAGGACCCCACCTTCCTATGAGATGGGAGGGAAGACCAAGCTGTGGGAGGTGCAGGGGTCTTGAGCGGGGAGGGGCTGGGGTGACCTCCTTTGAGGGTCTCTGTGTTTCCTTGTGAGGAGGAGGGGAGGTCACCTGCAAGGACCGGGCCTGGTGGGTGGGAGGCCTTGGATCCCTTCATTGCTAACTGGCTTCCGGAGACATCACCGATGCCCGACCCCACAGCTCCCAGCAGGCTGCAGGAGAGAGGGGAGGAGGTGGGTGGGGTGCGAGGAAAAGCTGGAGGGAAGGAAGTTAGAGGAGGAGAGTAGCTGAAGGACCGACTTGTGGTCTAGGGAGGGACCCAGGAAGCAAACCCAGGGGAGCCAGGGAGGGAGGGAGCTGGAATAACACAGGGCTGTGGCCAGCACGTGGGAGGATGGAGGCGGAGGTGTGTCGGGGGAGCAGCCATTGATGACAAGATCTGGGTGTGGCTGTGGGTGTGAGTGGCTGGGTTTGCCAGAGCCAGCAGGGGTGCAGGAAGTGAAGGGGGCATTCCAGGACACCCGAGGGGGAGGCCCCACCTTGGAGGTCTCAGCTAAGGCTGGCCAAAAACAGTGTCCAGTGTGTCCAAAGATAGATCCTGCCCCCACCCTGGGGCATGAGAGCAAAGGAAGAGGACGGGAAAGTGAGGGGCGGGATGGGGTGGGGCCACAGAGGAAGAGAGGAGAAAGAGAGGAAGGACCTGGGGACAGGCGCAAGGGGTGGGGACAGACCTGTGTTGTCTCGGGGGGGATGCTGCCTTGGAGAAGCAACGCTGCCTGGGCTGCGGTGACTTGGAGCCTCGACTCCCAGATCTAAGCTCCACAAGCACCTCTTCTAAAGGCAAAGGGTTCTCCAGGAGCCCCAGCATTTTTCTTTTTCCTATTTTTTTTTTCTTCCAGACAGAGTCTTGCTCCTTCAACCAGGCAGGAGTGCAGCGGTGCCATCTTGACTCCCTGCAACTCTGTCTCCCGGGTTCAAGCAATTCTCGTGTCTCAGCCTCCTGAGTAGCTGGGACTACAGGTGCCTGCCAGCACACCTGCCTAATATTTGTATTTTTGTGTTTTTATTTTTTTTGAGATGGAGTCTGGCTCTGTCACTCAGGCTGGAGTGCAGTGGCGCAATCTTGGCTGACTGCAACCTCCAACTCCTGGGTTCAAGTGATTCTCCTGCCTCAGCCTCCCAAGTAGCTGGGACTACAGGTGCCGGCCATCGTGCCCTGCTAATTTTTGTATTTTTAGTAGAGATGGGGTTTCACCATATTGGCCAGGCTGGTCTCAAACTTCTGACCTTGTGATCCACCCGCCTTGGCCTTCCAAAGTGCTGGGATTATAGGCACGAGCCACGGAGCCCGGCCTACAGTTTTAGTAGAGATGGAGTTTCGCCATGTTGGCCAGGTTGGTCTCAAACTCCTGACCTTAGGTGATCTCCCTGCTGTGGCCTCCCAAAACGCTGGGATTACAGGCCTCAGGTGAGCCACCGTGCCCGGCCCCCAGTGTTAAAAAGGGAAGACGGTTAAATTCTGTACAAGCTCTTTAGGCTCTTCAACTCCTATAAAACCCAAGCACTGGTGTCCAAATTTTATACCCAGCAAGAGGCTGATAATGGAATTTTGCTGAAACAAAATCGTTGTTTCCATCACGGCTCTCATCCAGTGTACTGGAGTCCAGTTTCTTTTTTCTTTTTCTTTTTCTTTTTTTTTAAAGAATGAAAGAGAGAAAGAAAGAGGAAGAGATTTTAGAAAAAGAGAGAAAAGGAGAAAGAAAGAAACATCAAAAGAAAGAAAAAAAGAATGAAAGAGAAAGAAAGAGGAAGAGATTTTAGAAAAAGAGAGAAAAGGAGAAACCACAAAAGAAAGAAAAAAATGAAAGAGAAAGAAAGAGGAAGAGATTTTAGAAAAAGAGAGAAAAGGAGAGAGAAAGAAA
>CAUYQU010015559.1:0-23538 GCA_963574635.1 Cheracebus regulus
CATGGTTAGGAAGAATCAATATTGTGAAAATGGCCATACTGCCCAAAGTAATTTACAGAGTCAATGCTATCCCCATCAAGCTACCACTGACCTTCACAGAACAGGAGAAATACCTAAGTAGATGACGGGTTGATGGATGCAGCAAACCTCCAAGGCATGTGTATACCTATGTAACAAAACTGCGTGTTCTGCCTGTGTATCTCAGAACTTAAAGTATAATAATAAAATTAAAAAACACTGTACTGTGAAGAGTACAATATAGAGGAAGAGGGCTAATCTGGGAGTCAGGAGACTCTCCTTGTCCCATTAATGTTAGTAACTCACCATGTAGCCTTAAGGAACTCTAGTCTTCTTTTTGGACACCAGTTTTTACATCTCTAAAATGAGTTTCAGACCATGTTGGAAAGGATTGTTGGGTTACATTAACTATAAGGTTCATTCTGTGAAGCTTTAGTATAGAAACATGGGACTTTATTAAGATATATTTCAAATGTACAGCATTGTGTCCTTGAGCATAATAAACAGCCATTGGCCAATATTAAAATGTTGCCATTTTTGCATGTGATTTTAATGTAACAAAAACTTTTGCATGAAGTTGGAGGATGCTAGGTACCCACATCTTATCTCATTCTACATCCTTCTTTCCTCCCTTTCTGAAGATAATTACTATTTTGAATTTTGTGTTTAGTATCACTGTAAATGGGTTCCACAGTTTTCAAAATAAGTATATGTTCCTAAACAATACGTAGGATTATTTATCATGTTTTACAACTTTATGTAAATGACATTATATTGACATACCATTCTGCAACTTGGTTTTTTGATTGACATTCTTGCATGTATTATGATATTTTATTATTGTACAGCTACTTCATTTATTTAAAAATATCTTCTACTGTATATTATGCTTCATTGTACAAATATGCCACAATTTATATAGCCATTCTTTTACTGATATACATTCGCATTGTTTTTAATTTTTTACCATTCCAAACAATACTGCAATAAACATTCTTCTGTAACAATGTCTCCTACTGCATGTGCATGAGTGTCTTCTACATATAAAGCTGAAGGTAGAAATTGAGTCATTGGTTGTATGTTCATCAGCTTTACCAGATGTTGCATAATACTCAAAAGTATTTAATCACTTAAACTATGACAAATAGTATATGAGATTTCTAGTTTCTTTTTTCATTGCAAACACTTGATATTGACTTACTGTTTTTGCCAATGTGGTGTACTTAAAATTATTTCTAATTTTTGTAATTTATGTTTCCCAGATTACTGAGAAATGAAGTTGAAACTGTGATTGAGCATATTTTCCTATTTTTATCAGTCTTTGGACTTTCCTGTTCTGTAAGAAATCTATTGATATCCTCTACTATTTTCTTTACTGAATTGTTTGTATTTTTAATATTGCTTTGTATGGGTTCTTTATACATCGTGGATATATACTTCACAGTAGCATGTGTTGAATGCTTCTGCTAGTCCGTAGCTTTTTAAAATCTTTGTGACATTTTTGTTTTTAATTTAATCAGTGTGACAGATTGTATTTTCCAAAGATAGCCACAAGGGTGTCTGCTGTCCAACAGACTCTTCTAGAACTTTGCTACTCCCTCATAAGATGGAATCTATGTCTTTTACACCTAAAATTGGGAGTGACCCTGTGACTGCCTTGACTAGTACAGTTGGGCAGAAGTGTTGTTGTGTGACTTCTAATGCCAAGCCACACAAAAAAATGCTATTTCTGTCAGTTTATCTTGGGATACTTTGTCTTGGAATCCAGCCTTCATGCTGTGAAGAAGTGCAAGAGGACTAGAAGGAGCCTCGTGAGGCAAGGAACCAAGGCCCCTGGTCTACAGCTCCAGCTGAGCTTGTGGCTGCCAGCGTGCACGGGCTCTCCAGCCTGTGAGGGAGCCATCCTCACAGAGGGTTACCTTCAGTGAAGTAGCACCAGATGTGGAGAAGAGACAAGTCATCCCTACCAAGGCCTACTTACACTGTGGATTTGTAAGCTAATAAGCCATTAAGTTTTGGGTGGTTTATTAATAAGTAATAAATAATGAATAGAGCCAGATATATCAGTCTTATCTGTTACTGTGTCTGTGTGTGTGCAAGCGTATACATGCATGCATGTATGTTCTTAAAGAAATTCTTTCCTATGATACCTCACAGCCATGAATGTATGGATTTATCTTTTTATCTAAAAGTTTTAAGTTCTACTCTTACCATTTTAGTTTATTGAATACTGACAGGAATGTATAGTGTCAAGGGGGGCCCTAATTTTTTCCGTGTAGATAAATAGTTTTCCCAACACAATTAGCTAGTCTGTCTATGGATTTGAGTGCTACCTCTGTTCTATACACATTTCTGTATACTTGTTTTTGGTTTGTTTGTATATTACTATGCTAATATCACATTGCCTTATTTGCTGTGGCTTTAGAGTCAGTCTCCACATTTGTCAGGACAAGCTCCATTATTCAATCTTTTAATTCACATTGTGATAACTTTTGGCCTTTTATTCTTCAATATCTATTTTAATATTAGCTTATTGAGTTCTCCAAAATACATTGTTAACATTATTGTTACATTAATTTGAGAAGGCTTGTGTGTGGCTACATCACTTAGAATTTTTCTATTATAAATGGCATATTTAAATATTACATTTGAATTGTTGCTATTATCAAGGAATACTTTATTTCTTCATTTAGGTATGATTTACATGAATAAAATAGACCCACTTTAAGTACGTGGTTTGTTGAGTTTTGAAAAATGTATACATCCCTCTAACAGATGTCTTTATCAAGACCTCACCCTCATCCCAGAATGTTCTCATTCCTCTTTCTAAAAAATTCTTTTTCAGCCAAAGGCAGTTACTGTTCTGGGCTTTATCTCTGTAGAGTAGTTTTTTCTCCTCTTGATCTTCATGTAAAAGAAATAATTCAGGATGTATTTTGTTTACTGCAATTTCTTTCCTTCACTACAGCTTTTGTGAGATTCATCCATGTTGTCGATAACAATAGATTTTTCTGTTTAACTACTGAATAGTATTACATGGTATAAATATGCCACAATTTATTTATAATCCTGTTTGTGGACATGTGGGTTATTTTCAATTTGTGACTATTATAAACAAATTTACTAAAGATGTTCCTCTACAAGTCTCTGTGTGGACATATATTTTCATTTTTTCTTGAGTAAACACCTGGAATGAAATTGCTGGGTCATAGGGTAGCTGGTTATTTAATGTCAAAGAAATTCCCACATGGTTTTCTGGGATGATTTTACTATTTAAATTCCCAATGGATAAAAGTTTAAGTTGCTCCATCAACATTTGTGCTGTTAACTTTTCAAATGTTCACCATTTTAATGAGTATGTGGTAGCATCAAATTATAGTTTAAATCGCATTTTATTATTAGTCATATTGAACATCTTTTTATGTACTTAAGTGTTTTTCCAGTGTTTGCCTATTTTAAAATTTTGGGTTCCTTGTTGTTTTATTCTTGAATTGTAGGATTAAAAACATTTTCTGGATACCAGTCTTTATCAAATATGATTATTGAAATACTTTTACCATTTTGTTTCCTTGATGTTTTTTAAAGAGCAGATCTTAGGCAGCTGATGGAATTCAATATACATTCTTCTTTTAGAGTTCAAGACTCTGCCATGTTATCTAAGGAATTTTTGCCTATTCCAACATTATGCGTACCTTTTCCTATATTTTTTTCAGAAAGTTTTAACATTTTAGCTTTTGTGTTTAGGTCTGTGATCTGCTTCTCATTATTTATTGTGTATGAGGTGAGCTAAGAATCAAGGTTCATATTTGTTTTAAATGAATATTCCATCATTTCAGCACCATTTATGGAAAAAAAGCATCTTTTCAAATTGAATTACTTTGGCCCTTATTAAAAATCAATTGAGCATGTATGTACAAATATATTTTTGGACTCTGCATTCTAGTCAATGTATCTGTGTGGCCATCCTTATGCCAAAACTACACCATCTTGATTCCTTTAATTTTGTGTTAAGACTTGATAAAGGGCAGCATTAGTTTTCCAATTTTGTTCCTTTCATAAGTTGTTTTGGCTAGCCTAGGTCCATTGTGTGTAGATGTATATCTAAGAATTAGCTTGTCAATTTCTATTACTACTCAAAATATTAAACTAGCTGTTTAATACATGTTGTCTGTGTTCTATTTGGTTATAGTGAGTGTACAAGTTCTGTGTCATCCCCAGAATGAAAGTGTGATTCTTAAGTTTTATGTGTCGACTTGGCTAGGCTACAGTGCCCAATTGTTTGGTCAAACACTAGTTTAGTTAGTGCTCTGTAACTATTTTGTAGATGTGAGGAACAACTGCCTTTAAGTAAAGGAGATGATCCTTGATAATGTGGGTAGGTTTCTTTCCATCAGTCGAAGGCCTTTAGAGCAAAAACTAGTTTCCTGGAGAAGAAGAAATTCTGCCTTAACACTTTTACTCCAGCCTGCTGTACTGCTCTGTGGATTTGAACTCAAAAATACAATGTTTACTCCCATCTGAGTTTCCAGTTTGCCTGTTTGCCCTACAGATTTTGGACTTCAGAAATGGACTGATATAAAAGGGAAAGAAAACTCTCTCTTTTTAGTCATTCACTTTTTCATAGTAAGTTTTCCTATTGACTTACTGTTAGGTTGGTGCAAAAGTATGCAGTTTTTGCCATTAAAATTGATGGCAAAAACCACGATTACTTTTGCACCAACTTCATATTAAGTGTGGCATAAATCTGAGGGAAACTTCAAAGATAAGCTTGTATAAAGGAAAAAAGTAAGAAAACTTCATGGAAACTCCTCAGAAAGGGTGATTTCTCAGTATACAGAGCTATGGTTAAGAGTGAGTGAAAATACATCCTCTTGGCAGTATGCATTTTACTAAGCATTTCACTTAACTAATGATGTCGCCTCTTTATGCATCAATACCAATTCTTTGAGAGGCCCAGTGCTCAGAACACAGATACCCTTCAGGAACTCATGGGTTAATGAGAGAGTCATATAGACAGATAGTATGCCATGTGTGCTGTGAGAGGGCTAAATGAAGGTTACCGTTGGAATACTTAAGAGCCGTGGACCATCCTTTAATTAATCAAATACATGAAGTGAGTTATTAGAAGTAGAAGATATTCAAGGAAGCAGCGAGCTGAGAGATGGCAGAAAGCTTCAGCTTTGCCCCTGCCTATAGCGGACAGGACCAAGACCTTGTAGAGCTGGAATGGCTCTCTGGAGGATGGGCCATGTGTCAGAGGAACCCTCCATTTCCTCACTTGCCCATTGTAGGATCTTCTTGGCCGTGAATTCTCAGCAAACTGACACAAGAACAGAAAATCAAACACCGCATGTTCTCACTCCTAAGTGGGTGTTAACAATGAGAACACATGGACACAGGGAGGGGAGTATCACACACTGGGGTCTGTTTGGTGGGGAATAGGGGAGGGACAGCCGGGGGTAGGGAGGTTGGGAAGGGATAACATGGGGAGAAATGCCAGATACAGGTGATGGGGGGGGATGGAGAAAAAAAAAGATATGTATACATATATGCAAAAAAGAAAAAGAGTGTCACAGTGAGACAGCCCCAAAAGATTTATTTCCCTTGGGGAAATATTTCTTGCTTATGTGTGGACCTGCAAAAAAAAAAAAAGTCCCTGCCTGCCTGTATACATATATATATACTTAGCATAGCAGAACTGATCTACCACAGCTAGGACATTCTAATGAGATAAAACTTGTGGTTAGGCTCTCAACATCTACATCTTCCACTGGCAGACATTCCCCATGGGTGAATGAATAGGCCTTGGAGATGGTATCCCTGTGTTCTGGGGATGCAGTTGATACCCTGAAGGCTGTGCTTGTGCATGCGCCATTATTCACTTTTTGCTTAGTTTACAATGGTGCATTTGTAAGAGAAAATGAAAACTCAAGCCTGGTGCTGTGTTTCTAAAATCTTTGACTCAAGTTCGAACTTGGCTGTCAGCCATGATGTAAAGATGGTAAGCATCCTCAATAAGGATTTTGCAAACAAGAAGTGGACTTTCATTGGTGCTCTAGTGGCTTAGTTTCTAAATTTCTCATTTTTAAATTAGTGAGAAGTAGCAATGAGGAGCATGGAAAATATCTATTATTTCCTGGCCCGGAAGTGTGAAGAATGTGGGAAAGTAAATAGTCATCATATTGGCAGATTGTAAGGAACAGCGCTTTCAGCGGTAAGGCAGATTTCAGGTAAAGGGAGATGGCATAGGGAATACTCATTAAACGGCCTGAGGAGATCAGGGATTTTTTGATGCTGGACTACTAGTTCCAGAGGGCCTGTGTAAGGGAATTGAGAAAGGGTAGAAGATGGGGTCAGACTAGGGGATTTGAGGAGCCATAGTGAGATAAGGGATAACATGGAAGATTTAGGCCATTAACCCAGTTGCTCATCCCAAACCTTGGAAATATCCTGTTAATCAGCAAGTATTGATAATTATAATCGTAACATAGATCCCAAATCCCACTTCTTACCTCATCCACTGTGACCTCCTTACTCCAAACTACATTTTCCCCTTGCCTGGACTTCTAACTTATCTCCCTTTCTCCATTCTTTCCTTCCTCCTTCTTATTTTCCATTTAGAAGCCAGAGTCTTTTTTTTTTTTTAAAGAAACATAATCAGATTATGTCTTCCTCTTGCTCAAAAGCCTCCATGGGATTCTCATCATGCTTAGAACAAATTCCAATTCATTTTAAAAAACTTTTATTTTAGGTTCAGAGTTACATGTGCAGGTTTGTTATACAGGTAAGCTAGTGTCACGGAGGTTTCTTGTGCAGATTGTTTAATCACCCAGATACTAAATCTAGTACCCAATAGTTATTTTTTCTTATCCTCTCTTCCTTCTCACTCTCCACCTTCAAGTAGGCCCCCGTGTCTGTTGTTTACTTCTTTGTATCCATGTGTTGTCATCATTTAGCTCCCACTTACAAGTGAAAATATGTGATATTTGGTTTCTGTTCCTGCTCTACTTTGCTAAGAATAATGACCTCCAGCTCCACCCATGTTCCTGCAAGGGATGTGATCTCATTCTCTTTTTATGGCTGCATAGTATTTCATAGAATATATGTACTACATTTTCTTTATCCAGTCTACCATTGATGGACATTTAGGTTGATTCCATGTCTTTGCTATTGTGAATAGTGCTGCAATGAGCATATGCATGCAGGTGTCTTTATGATAGAATGATTTATATTCCTCTGGGTATATACCCAGTAATGAGATTTCTAGGTTGAATAGTAGTTCTGTTTCACCTGTTTGAGGAATCCCCACACTGCTTTCCATAATGGTTGAACTAATTTACACTCTCAACAATAATGTATAACTCTTCCTTTTTCTCTGCAACCTTCTCAGCATCTGTTATATTTTGACTTCTTAATAATAGTCATTCTAACTGGTGTGAGATGGTATCTCATTGTGGGTTTGATTTGCATTTCACTAATGATCTGTCATAGTGAGCTTTTTTTCCTATGCTTGTTAGCCGTGTGTATGTCTTCTTTTGAAAAGTGTCTGTTTATGTCCTTTGCCCACTTTTTATTGTTTTTTTTTCTTGTAAATCTATCAAAGTTCCTTATAAGTGTCAGATGCATAATTTGTTTCTTCCATTTTGTAACTTGTCTGTTTACTCTGTTGATAGTTTCTTTTGCTGTGCACAAGCTCTTCAGTTTAATTAGATTCCATTTGTCAATTTGTACTTTTTGTTGTGATTGCTTTTGGCACTTTTGTCATGAAATCTTTGCCAGTTCTTATGTTCAGAATGGTATTGCCTAGATTGTCTTCCAGGTTTTTCTAGTTTTAGGTTTTACATTTAAATCTTTAATCCATCTTGAGTTGCTTTTTGCATATAGTGTAAGGAAGGGGACCAGCTTTAATCTTCTGCATATGGTTAGCCAGTTATCATAGCACTATTTCTTGAGTAAGATGTTCTTTCTCCATTGCTTGTTTTTGTCAGCTTTGTCAAAGATCAGATGGTTTTAGGTGTGTGGCCTTATTTCTGGGCTCTCTATTCTTTTCGACTGGTCTATGTGTTTGTTTTTGTAACAGCACCATGCTGTTTTGGTTACTGTAACCCTGTACTATAGTTGAAATTTGGTAGCATGATGCCTCTAGCTTTGTTCTTTTTGCTGAGGATTTCCTTGGCTATTCAGGCCTTTTTTTTGGTTCCATATGAATTTTTAAATAGTTTGTTTTAGTTCTGTGAAGAATGTCATCGGTAGTTTAATAGGAATCACATAGAATCTGTAAATTGCTTTTGACAGCATGGCCATTTTAATAATGCTAATTCATCCTATCCTTGAGCATGGAATGTTTTTAAATTTGTTTGTGTCATCTATGATTTATTTGGGCAGTGTTTTGTAATTCTCATTGTAGGGATCTTTCACCTCCTAAATACACACCAAGTCTCATACAGACTTCTGTACTTTGGTCCATAGCTGCCTCCCTGGCCTCATTCTCTACCTCCATTCAATTCCTGTTGCCATGAACCACACAAGGCTCTGTGCCTGCTCCTGACTTGGGGGATCCTTGCCTCTCCCATATCCTCTATCTTAAAGGCTCTTCCTTTGGATATTCATGTGACTCATGCTCTGATTTTGTTTAGGTCTGTCCGTCTTATCTGAGAGCTTATCCTTGGCCACCAGGCTAAAATAACACCTTCTTACAATTCCGTATTTCCTTATCCTGCTTGACCTTCTTTTCTAGCTCTCAACATGACAGAACACTGTATTTGCATATTTGCCTGTATATTGTCTATTACTCTGACTCTTCTCTTCATGAAAGTTCTGTGCAGGAATTTGGTCACTGCTGAATTCTTATGCAATAAACATTTTTTGAAAAAAAAATGAAAGAATGATTTAATTTATATTTGATAGTGTTTCCTAATATTTATATTTTAATTCTTTTTGAATCTTGTCTCATATCAAAAAGTTCTATATGGGAACTCTTCATTTCCTTTCTAGAGGGATGATTTTCTCCTTTATTATTTGAATGAGATTAAAGTCTACCTGTGATTGGACATCATCTTGTATATCAATTTTTATCTTTCATTACTTCCCAACTAGAATCCACTGATTACATATTTGCCTTGTTTATTTTTTTACTGCTAAAACTTTGCATGTCTGTGTTTCTACTTGCAAAATCTCTTTGGGACCTCCTTGCCTGTTGAATTTCCTTTCATTACAGATATAATATAGCAAGGGAAGATTGTTGAATACTTTAGGAGAATCTTAAAGTGTGAAATGACACAGGTCTCTTCATTCTGATACCCAAATATGGTCTCTTCAGTAGGATTTTTAACAATGCAAGGCAAACCTTTTTATGTGGTAGGTTTTCCTAGAGCAGAAATCACTTTCATTCAATTTGTATTTTAGAGATTTCCCCCCCATTTTGCTTAATATCTTAATGCACATTAGACAGGGAAGGAAAAAAAGGACTTCAGGATGGATCTAACTTTGAACCACAATGGACTACAAAAACCCCAACATTGTTCCCCTAGATATTGGCAATGTTCCCCCTAAGCCTTATTTTTCTAGAAAGACTGAATAAACTGATCAGATATTACTACATGTATGCCCACTATAAATCTGCACAACTATGTATTCCTAACTATCATCACTGTTATCATAATCACCTGTACCTGAAAGTGTAACTCCCATCATGGGCCCACTCTTGTGGGAAGTTTTATCTGTTGGGGAATTCACAAACATTTCAATTATTAGAGGATCTGTCATCAACTAGATGTCATATTTTAACAAAGCTGTCATCCAATAATCTGAAACAAATGTCAATGGGGAATTGATTTGTTTTATAATTAGCATTCAATCTTTGATGTCAAATGGATATAATAATTTAATGATAATAATTAGACTTCATTGTAATTAGCTTAAAATGATGAATACATTCAAAGCCATGCAAATTTGTGGAGAGTTGATTTTTAAAAATCTGTATTTTCTATAGTTGAAAACTACTATAAAGATGTTGATTCTGGACAAAATATTTTATACATTTAGTGCTAATTTAATACCATTTTCAAGTTTGTAAAATATCGAGAAACTGACTCTGACTTTCTTGAAGGAAAATTTAAATAATAATGGACAGAAATTTTTCAGAAAAAGCTTCTAGGGATGGAGGGGAGGGGATATGCCCTACAAGATATCAAAGTATACTGTAAAGTAAATGTTATAGCAGTAATGTGATACTGATATAGGAATAGGTAGATAAATGAAAGGGAAGAGAAAATTCACAAACAGAGCCTAGTTTATATTAGAGTTTTATATATGATGGAGCTAACACTTCCAATCAATGGAAAAAGTGTTGATTTCTTAGTCAATGATCTTGGAAGAATTGGCCTGAGTTAGCAAGAAAAGCAATCCATTTTACACATTAATAAAGCTCAGCTGGATTAAATATTAAATTTTTCAGAAATCCCATTATGAGAAGAACATTTCCTCTTAACCTTCTCAGTAGAAACACTTTTCATTGCTTGTCACCAAGGCCAGAAACCACAAAGGAAATGAACACAAATTTGACTTTATAACATTTAGAATTTCTGCATGACAAGTATAACATTCATTCGTTCATTTAGTCGACTAATATTTACTGTGTATTTACCTACAAGGCATAAATTGGAACCATAGATAGTTAATATGCCATACAATGAGTTAACATTTTAAAGGTATAAAGAATTCCTACAAATCAATAGTGAAAAGATGAATAACCTGAGAGAAAATGAGTAAAATACATGGGGAGGTAATTTATCAAAGTACAAAAAGGCCAATAAACAAGTGAAAAACTGTTCCATAGTCAAAGATGTAATTTAAAACAACAATAATATATAACTTTTCACTTATTGTATTGATAAAGATTTAAAGCCTTGATAATATCCACTGTTGATAAGGGTATAAGCAAATAGGCATTTCAACTTCTGTTTTGAAAATACTTATTGCACAGTTTCACAGTTTTTAGAAAACAATTTTGCAAGGCCTAGAATTTAAAGCATACATCACTTTTTACTCAGCAATTCTATTTCTAGAAACAAATCCTAAAAAAAATACAGTACAAGTATGCAAGGATTTATGCAAGAGGTGTTTATTTGTAGCAATGTTTTTAATATCAAAAAATGGAAATCACTTAAATACCTATCCATAGGGATTAAACAAATTGTATGTCTATATGATAAAATTCTTTGAAACTATCTAAAATAAGGTAATTAATTGTGTTCCTACATGGAAACATGCCCACGATATATTATATTAAGAAAGTCAGTTTTATGATATAAAGAGAATGACCTCATTTTAAGAATATGTATGCATTGGCATTCAAAAATATGTATGAATATAGTAATATATAGAAATAGCAAAAAAGTGTTAATGCTGACTGTCTTTGAAGGATGGAATTTCAGGGCACTGATATTCATCTCCTTATATATGTCAGTATCTTTTGGATTCATGTAAATAAAGAGCATGCTTTTATAATAAAAAGGAATATTCTCATTTGAAGAAGTTGAAATCATAACACCATAAAAATAATGCACAATGATTATGTAAGGGCACAAATCTCTTCTGCATATATTTTCCATAAAGATTTATAGGATCTCTAGTCCAACATTTTTTTCTTTTTTCACTGAGAAATTAGCTTCGTCAGTTCCCAATTATTTTGGTGAGCACTTCCTTGGGGTCAGACACTGAGAGTCACAGAGAGGACCAGGATAAGATGCCTAATTCTAGCAATCTTGACACCTTATAATGTGGTCAATTTGATATAGTAAGGGAGATCTTTTAGCAGGAGGAGGCCAGTCAATTCACCTGCAATAGAACCTGTGGGGTCCTGAAGAAATGTATTTGAGAGAATCCTAAAGATTCATAATAAAAATATTTGCAGCAATGAGACTTGATGTTCACTGCCTGTCTGTGGCCATCCTGGACTAGACAACTACCCTTCTTTTACAGAAGGGACCAGAGTTAGGTGCTGCTTCCCTGAATGAGCTGACTGCCTAGTGGTTCTCTTGGATTGGTATTTCCAGAGCAGCCTTAAATCCCTACTTCTGGTATCACTTCATCCTTTGGCTCCTTCATTCTTTAGAAAGTGAGAGGTTGCCTTGAAAACACCAGACAGCGGCAGGCCAGTTCTTTTGGCTGGTAGGAAAGTGAACAACGTATCTGAGCATCAGTTTCCTATAGGGACAAGCTAGCTTTTCTCGTGTGTAGATTGACAGAGTTCTGCTTCTCAAACTCGCTACTGATCTCGCTTGTTGTGATTCCTCTGGGCTCAGAAATTCTCCTGCCTCCATCCTCTTATAGAAAATAAAAAGTTCATCTGGCTTCCTATGATAAGCAGAGCCTTTCATGCTGGTTTGCCATGGTCTACGCTAGAGCCCTGACATTGCTTGTTAAAACTCACAAGGGCGAGAGCACAAATGTGTCAGTCAGCCCAGAGAGATATGATTACACATGGGCTCTTTCCTTTTGGTTTCCCTATATCCTGTGGGGAGAAGGGGTAAGCCATTCACATAATTCACATAACTGAGTGTGCAGTACAGAATGCAAAGAGGAAGCAGTGGCTATAGAGACTCAGAGGAAGGAGATTTATGTCCTATAAGAGACATAAGAGGCTTAAAGGAGCAGGTAATACATAGGAGACGTGTAAGATTCCAGTGAACAGGAGTGATAGAGAAAATGTGAAGAAATGCCCGATAGTCCCTTTCCTATAGGGGTCAGGGTGGCCTCTGGGATGGGATAGGAGGCCTACATCATTGGTGTACTTGAGATTCATGTGCCACCAAAATGTACCTGAAAACATGTGATTGTTCTGTAAAGCCATTTTTGGTCAGAAGAACATTAAGACAGAGGTATATAGAACCCGAGACATGTACATCATTGGGGTCTGGAAGATAGGTAGGTTTATGATGGCTCCTTGTCAATAGTAATAAGAAAAGAAGCCTGTAGGGTTTTCAGGGACTTTTAATAGAAAATCAGAAACCACAAGGTTGTTGCCTGATAAATCTGAGATTCTGATTGTATCTTTCTCAACTGTGGCTCAAGCATATTTTTTCTCAACCATAACCTCTTCCTGGAATGCCCTTCATTGTCTCTATCTGTTTATATCTTGTCCATCCTTCAATGCTCTATCAAAGTACACCTTCCACTGTGTCTTTGTGAAGTCCCTACAGGAGTAATGTGCTCATCCTATGAACTCCTATAGCTTTTCATACTTCTTTTATGTATAGCATTATTTATGTACTACCGTGTGGTCTCTTGATGACTACATATGTTCTATGTCCCCTGTCTTAGGCCATTCTTACTTTGCTATAAAAAGACACTCAAGACTGAGTAATTTATAAGAAAAGAGGTTTAATTGGGTCGTGGTTCTGTAGGCTGTGCAGGAAGCATAGCAGTAGGATCTGCTTCTAGGGAGGCCTCAGGAAGCTTTTATTGATGGCAGTAGGTAAAGTGAGAGCAGGCACATCACATAGCCAGAGCAGGCACAAGAGAAAGTGGGGAGGGGCAGGCGCCACACTTTACAACAACCAGACCTCATGAGAAATCACTCACTATCTGTGGTGAGGACAGTACCAAGACATTCATGAGGGATCCGCCCCCACAACCCAAATACCTTCTACCAGGCTCCCTCTCCAACATTGGGGATCACATTTCAAAATGAGATTTGGAGGGGACATTCAAACTGTATCATCCCCTATAGAATGTAAGCTCTGTGGTCCCATCACTTAGCAAGGACCATGGTGGAAATAAGTTAATTGTGTAATTTGTTGAATAAGTAATGAGTGAATATTTAGATGGATTTTTGTCTAGATCAGTGGTTACATTACTATCTCTTAAGGGTGTTTTGGAAATTTAAGGGGGCCACTTTGATTATCACAATGATAGGAAGGGGGTCACTGACATTTACTGGACATGAATCAGTTATGGTAGATTCCCTGCAGTATGTGATACAGTCCTGCATATTGAGTAATCCCATGGCTCACCTGATTTTCAAATAACTCAGCACATATTCAGGTAGATGAAAAATGTGTTCATAATTTTTTGAGCCTAGAAAAAAACTCCATTCTACATATAAACACAAAGTTTAATTTGCACTATTTTACTAGACACTGAATTTTCCAGGAATGTGAGCATTTTGTAAATCAGGAGAAAATTCTATTCTGTTTTGTTTGGAATTTTAGCAAGTGTTGTCCACCATTTTGGAATATTCCATCACTGAGAGCAGTGCTGATGATAATAAATGCAGTATGCCTGCATTTGTAGAGGTTCATTCAGGGGGAAGCCATCTAACTGCTTTATGTGTTCTTGAGTAGTCATTAACTTACTAAAATATATGTTATTTTATTATAAATTACATGATTTCTGTTTCTCTTTTATATTTACATTAGGATGTTTTAAAATTGTGCATAGGAAAGTTATACTGAATTTCACTTTATGATTGTAAAGGATGGTTAGGTTTGATAAGGTTGAAAACTGCTGATCCAGATGATCAGGTTTCTATCTGTTAACCATGGGGCACTTGGATGTCCTTCTGCAATTCCAGAAATGTGGGTTAAAGTATTGTCAATGAAAATAAAACCAATTCATACCAACAACCTCAATTAAAAGCTGACATTTCAACATAGCTTGATGGATCTCTGGGGAGTTGTCTGCAGAAGACACATGATGAATTGAAATTTTTCAAAGTGTTAAAAGATGACCAAATCATCTAACCCAACTGCAGTCCATCCTTTAAGCTCTACCTACTCTTATTTTTGGGACTTCCCTTATGATTCCTGCAGCACTGGCATGCTTGTCACCTATAGGAGAGTTGTTCTCACACTTCAGCCTGTATCACAATCAATAGGAGGCTAAATAAAATATAGATTATTGGGCTCTGTCCCCAGAGTTTCTGATTCAGTATGTCTGAGGGTGAGCTTAAGCTTTTTAATTTTAACAAGTTCTCTGGTGAAGCTGATGCTGCTAGTCAGAGGCCCACACATTGAAAACCACTTAGTAGATGCTAGAAATGAGTATTTTCCCCTGCATTGCTCCAATATGGTTTTAAGCCAGGGGATATACTATTGAAGGAAGAGGGAAAAAAAAGAGAAACGTGAAACTAGCAGTGAGTCTAAAACAAATATGTGAATCCTAGAATCTCATGTATTTGCTGTGAGGATGCTGGGTGGGCTAAGTTTTTTCAAAGTCTCTACTTCAAGACAATGCATGTTTCTATAAAAATTTCCTAAAGCACCTGGAAAAGAGCTACTAGTTTATTAATGACTTCTGCTTGGGACAGTGTTCCCATGGCCAGCCTGTTGAAAGCATATGTGGTGGTTCATTATAACATCATTTTAAAAGTTAAACACAAATACACAGACATGTACGTGCATGTGCACTGTCATATGCAACAGATTGAGTCATGTACTTCAAGTTGGACACTTGTGTCAGAGCCATTTAATTTTAAGCAAATAACTTTAATTAGCACCCTCCACCATTTTAACTTCCTCTGTTAATGTGGTTCATTTTTCCCTAGTGGATACTTAGCTGCAAAACAAACTGATGGGCAGTGGAGGAGATCGCCAGCTTAAACCTTCTTTCTAAAGGAGCAAGACAGAATTCCATGTTATTTATTGTCCTTTATAAAAATCAAGTCTAATAGTCACAGTGAATCCTTTACACACGACCAAGCTATTATTTCTTACTGTCTCCTACAGTGTTCACTTAATGTTCTTTCATGTGTAAAATTTCCCAGAAAATTTAGTACTTAATATTCTGATGGTGTCCAGTACATGTTTTGTCTCCCTACGGAGACAGTAAGTGATTCAAGGGCAAAGTCTATGCCTTAGACCATTTCTTTATCTTCCATTGTGGAGCCCACACTACTGCTAGAGAGAGCCATAGCTCTTCATGTGGGGTAGGGGTGAGACAACGCATCAGAATCACATTGGGAGCTTTTGAAAACCATACACACCAGTTATACATCACAGAAAGGCCCACAATAATTCTTAAGAAACTAGATTTTGAAAAGACAGCTTAAAATTATCACTGGAAATATAAATATGACTAAAAATCAAAAGGGAAAAAAGTTAACTGCCAACATATACATATGGTACAATATTTTATATAGAAAACTTTGAAATTATCAGATGAACAATTAGAACTAATAAGACAGCTCACCAGTGTTCCTAGATACAAGAACAATTTATAAAAATCAATAACCTTCTTCTACTTCCACAATAATAAACTGAAAAATAACACTAGAAAATAAGATACTGATAATGTGCATAAATATACAAAACACCCAGAAATTAACCTAATGAAGAATTGCAGAAGTACTTTAGCAAATATGTTTAAAACAGTATCAAAGGACATTAGAACAATCTGGATAAATTAAGAGAGTCATCGTGTTCCTGGATGGGAATGACTTGACATTAGATATAAATCAAATCTCCCCAGATTAATCCATGAATCCTCAATCAGTATTCAAACTAGATTCTTTGAAGATTTTGACAAACTTCCGAAAACTTATGCTAGGTTTATAAATAAGTCAGCCTCAAAAAATTGGAGCCATGAGAAAGAGAAACAGAAGACTCATAAACTAATGTGTGTAAATATGGGAACTTGGTCTATGATAAAGACAGCACTGCACAATTAATAGGTAAGTGATGAAGTATTTTGTGCCAATAATGGGGATACTGGCTTACTTATTTGGAGGAAGAAAAGATGAACTCCTACATTAAAATCATAGAAAATGTTTGTGTCATTTACTTATTGAATACCCTATAATATGCCAAGCACTTTTCTAGATTTGGAGGAAATAGGAGTGAGCAAAGTAGATAAAGACCATGCTTTCCTGCAGCTTTCAGGCTGATTGGGTTCTGTGGACAGTGAACATACACATACACATATGTATTTATGTATACACATAGTACTTCAGTTTTCCCAGGTCAAAGTGCTAGTGCTATAAAGAAAACAAAATCAAGATAAAAGAATAGGGTGAAATGCTCTTTTAAATAAGGAAAGTCTATCTGAGAAGGTGACAGTTTGGCAGAAACTTTAATATGAAGTAGCAGGATGTGAAGCAACCTGGGAAAAGGGCATTCTGGGTGGAAAAAACAAGCGACTGCACAAGCCATTTGACAGGGAGGAGCTTGCTTGGCTCTTTGAGAAACAGCACAGAGGTCAGTGGGGTGAAGCCAAATGAATAAGTGAGAGTGCAGCAGGGGAGTGGTGGGTGAGGGCAGGCTGGAGAGTGGGCTGGAGGAAGGTGAGGGACTAACAAAATCCAGGAGTGAAGACATAAGGTTTCTCTAAATGTGAGAGTGTCGGAGTGACACATCTAACCTTCCTTCAGGAAGGCTAATAGATTCCAATTGACAGGTAGTAATTACCATGCATGCCTTGGACACATATACATATATACATATACATATACATTCCATACACACACACACAAACACACATGCAGATGCATATGTACATGTATAATTTACATGTATAGATATATATCTCACCCTTCTGATTCCAAACTATGATAAACTCCAAATCTAACTCTGAAACACTGCTCCATTAGGCCCTGCAACATCTGGACAGGCATGCCAGTTAGGACATCACCAGAAAGAAAATGTTATTACTATCAGCCAATCACAAACACACAGAGATTTCATAGGATTACATAAAAATGCATTTATTTTTCTCATCAAATTGCCTTTTGGTTCGTAGGGAGCTATCCCTGAATGGACTTCCAGGAGTTTTTTCTTTCATTCTTTTTATACCCATTGTTGATGGCCCAAACATCCTGGCTTTAGCAGGCTCCGGGACAAGGAAACAACACCCCACTTGATTCTTGGAAGGGCGGGGATACTAGGCTTAGTTCTTTCAAGTCTGTAAAATTTTGCTTATTATATGAAATGCCATACTCAGCATAATTTTCATGTTTCACTATGCTAAAAGATACCCTTCCCAGACAGGACAGAGGCAGAGATAAAAGGGGTGAAAGGGATATGCAACCCTATCCTTCCACCTTCTTTCCCAGTGGAAAATTCACCGAGGGGAAGATGATATACTCCTTTCATGCAGAGAGAGAATACGGGGCAACACTCTGGTCCATGCACAAGGCAATCTCTGTCACATCCAGAGGGGTTTTCCACTGGGCTAGATATGGTGAGAGCCACCAAGCATGGGGAGAGTATGGCATACAGAGAGAGAAGCAAAAGGCAGGTTCTCACAGCAGGCTCTGGGGCAACTATATCCTCAAGTGTTCAGGAAGCTTGGTTAATTACTACAATCTAGTGTCAACTGGTTGTTTGCAGTTGCCTTGGAGACTAGCAGCAATCACATCATGTTTGCTTTCCCAAGGAAGTGGTATGATAGGGAAATGAAAGAGGGATGCCAGTTATTTTATCTGGATATTAAAGAAAAGAATTACCCCAGAATTGGAAAGCCTGGGGGCTTTTCGGTAATATGTTTGAATACATTGTTTTCCATCTGGTGTCTTGTGCACCAACCATGCTCACTGCTCACTGTCATGCTGGCCTATCCTTTTCTGTCTCTTGGCTTTTGTGTATATGAAAACTTTGCCTTTGGTTGTTTATACTTTGCTTGGAACATAAACAGTCACAATAAAAAGAAGTATAGAGGGAGAGATCTTAAAATCGGGTGCTTGGGAGACTATCTTGGTGCTTTGGTCATGCTGAAGTGGGTAGAGAGAGGTGGTTCTAAAAAAGTAGTTGAATGTCCTTGGGCACCCAGCGATGAGGCCCTGGAGCAAAACAGGGGAAACTTTGATTCCCTTAATGCCCTCCCTATCCTGAAAACATTGGATTTCAAGGCTCAGCCTTAGTACTGGAAAAGGCCAATTTGAGATTGGTCAGACTTGAGCACCTCGCAAACAGCTATCACAAGCCAAGTCACTGGTGCCTGGTAAGGAAATTAGCATTTATCGCATTTCAGTAAAAATGATGTGGCCCAGTTAAGTTAGATTTCCTTTCATTTACAATAGACTTAAAATCCTATTTAGCTATAATCCAGCCATTGTAAAATTGGTTACAAAGATCCTAATTTTCTGAGATATTGAAGCCTCCCATTCTATCAGAGCATCTTGATTTTATCCATTTTCATCCATCGTTAAATTTCTTATGGCTGAGAATGCCAGAGGCGACCTACCTTTCCAATCCGCTGCTGCATTCAGCAGTAACTGGATTGAGATCAGAAACATTTATTTTATTCAATGCCTTATCTGTTCTTTTCCACTGTTTTAAACACTACTGAGGGTCAGACTGAAAATCCTTCTGATTCTAACTGTAATCAAGCGGGAAATGGTTTTATTTTAAACTAATATCAAGCCTAAGAAGAAAGCATCATTTCATACAGTGGCATCGAATGGCCTATTCCGCCATTGCTTAAAATGTACAGTTTGCATATCTTATCACCTAGCCCACATTTACATAGTCTTTAACGCTGAAAATTTGTCTGACCTTTTTCCCCATTTAAATTGACGTGTTTCTCATTTGGGAGCCTGTTAAAACTTTCCACCTTTAGGGGCCTGCAATCACAGGTGATCTCTTTCTTCATGTGAATTCCTGCTGCTCTGAATGTCTGTGTCACCTGTGCAATCTATCCATCCACAGCATGATGTCCTTAGCTTACTTCTGTGTAAGTCTTGCCTCCCATACTAAGTGGGCACTTTGTGGAGGCTGAGACTATGACTCAAGCTGCTCTATTTCACCTAGATGATGGAGAACACCTGCTGATGGATACAGTCCAACGAAAGGAAGCTTTGAGTGTGCAAGAGTCTGGACTTTTCTGAGTTCCTGATGTTACGATCTTGCACGTTAGTTATAGACTCCTAAGAGAAACTTCTTGCTCCTCAGTCCTTCCAGTCCCCTCTAGGCCTTAATGCCTTCCAGAGAGATTGCAATGGGCTCAGCTGCTCCAGATATGAGGTCCTGGGAGGTGCTGATGGGTGAGAAGTTGTGGAGGCGGGCAATGGTAGAGTGGGAGCAGCTGTGTCTCATAGTCTGTACTAAGCTCATTGGTTTCCCAGGCCTGCAGCTTCCTTCCCTGTAGACCAGGGTTTGACTCTGCCTTGAACACTCTTCCTCCTCCCTGCCCTCCCTGCATGGCTGCAGCTTTCCTCTGGAACTATCTGCAGAGAGATGGGAAAGACACAACTGGAGCATTTTCTAGAGAATATGGGTTGCTCGAATTTGGAGAAGGAGACAGGACAGGAGGCAGTGCTGGTGATCCTGGCCTTGGTACTCGACCTTACAGTGACTTAGGGACCTGGCGTGCTACCTAGGCACAGTCCTGCCACCAGCCATGCATCACTGAGTAAAGGCTGACTCAAAATGTACCTTCAGCCTGCTCTGTTGGAGGTGTTAGAGCTTGGGGTACAGAGACTTGTCCACTATGGTCCCTGCATTTGAATTGCTGAACCCTCTACCTAGGAGGACTAAACTTAAGCCCAGTGCTGGCTTCATATCTCCTGGGACACATGAGCATTGAGCCCCAACACTCAAAGAAGAGGAAATCCCTGTGGTATTCCAGCGGGTAGAATGAGGACACAGGAGGATCAGAGAAGGCTTCTGAGTAAAATAGAACTTTATTATTTAATGGACCTGGAAAATGTCCTTCCTATTAGCCAGAATGTACAAAAGCTGGAAATGTTCTTCCTTTGAGAAGGCGGAAGCAAGGATGATACCAAGCCGGTGTGGCACAAACTACACTGTAGAGAGTGTGAGAAGCTGTGCGAGCTCCAGGCAGGCTCTTCACCAGCTGGAGGGGCTTCCTGGGGTTGGAGAGGCAGAAAACATGGAAAAAAACAACAAGGTACTTTTCCTATTCAAACTTATTAAGAATACCAGCCAGTGTGCTGACAGAATGGCTCACTGTTTGAGAAAGTTTGGGTCAAGTGTTTTTGTCTCTTTTGTTTTATTTTGTTTTCCAAAGTCAAATAGGCCTTTGATGATGATTTTCTAAAGAAGGAAACTTCTGGGGCTCTCTCTGGGCTTAATCACATTTTATTGCAAAAAGTACAAGGAAGGAGGAGTTAGATAGGAGCCTCAGCTGCCTTCAGTTGGTTCCCCAGTTCCACGGGTACTGGACAACTGTGATTGAAGCCTTTTGCCAAGGAGGCCTTCCTGCGGGGACCTTGGCTCCCTTCTTTTCCCTTATCCATGCCTGTCATTCTAAATGACACACAGGGTATTGAAAGAGCTGGGTGGAGGGAGCCCTATTCCAGAGAGAGGCTTGACCTGACCTGGGCTCTGACTCACCTTTTGTTCCCCTTTGACCACGGAGGAGCCCTTGGGTTCTATCTCTCCTTTCATCAACAACCAGCCCCGTTCCTCAACATTGGCTTAAAAAGTGGTGCCAGCAATATCAGCACCAGAGGGCAGAGAAAGTGGCCTCAGGACTGCTTTACTGCTCCAGCTAGCCCTGGGAGTTGTCTTTCTGAGGAACACTGGGACTCCGTGTGTGATGGATGTGGAGTCCCTTCTGAGTAATCTGATAGGACTGGAGAGGAGTCCTATCCTAGCCTACCTCCTCAGAGATAGTGCGGGCTTATCTGACCTAACCACTCAAAATTCCCTGTCTTCTAAGCCCCTCTATTCCTAGAGGGGTTGGCTCCCCAAGCTTTGAGAAACTAGCCAGGAAACCCTGATGTAGCTGAGGAAAGTGACAGTGTTGCCCCTCGCCCGCTTGATGGCAGTACAACTGAGCAATTCCTACTGCATATTTGTGTGGACCAGAGGCACTGTGACTATGCTGTCAGCAGAGGGTGACAGTCGTCTCCCTCCTGGACTGCCATGGAGCAGCCTGTTGGCAAGGGGTCCAGGAAAGCCATACTACACCACTAAGGAGAAAGGAGCTCACAGTCAGACTCGAGAGGGAATTTCTTTTTATGACCCAGACTTTCCTCCTTTGACTTTTTGCCACGGAGCTTTGATGTGGCTCAGAGATGTTCTAAAGATAGACCATCCAGGATAAAGGTAATATCTGAAGTTGTAGGTCAAGAGCTCTTGTGTCTGCTCCACCAGGGGCACCAAAATCTTAGCTCCACAAAACTCTCTTCCTCAATTTTCACTGAACCCTCTGTCAGCTTATATGGTAACAACTTACAAATGGTGAAACTGAGACCCCAGAATTGGGATTCATGACTTGGATGTTGTTTAAAAGGAGAGCTGACATTCAGCCACATGACTTCTGTCCTATTCATCTTTGTATCTCTGCCCCTGGAAAACCCCATGCTGTGTAGCCTTAAGAAAATGATCTTCCTTCTTTGAACTTCATCTGTAAAGTGGGGTGACCCTTCACAGGGTCTTCAGAGAAGTACATCAAAATAAAATACTTTGCAGGGTGCCTGGTATATGGCAAGCCCTTCAGAAAATGGCAGATATTAATGTAAGGCTTTGACCATGAGGACTAGATGACTCTGGGTACTCCTTGGGGCTGGGAAACCACAGCCTCTAAGGATAGTGGAGGAGAGCTGATAGTAAGGTCTGGCTCCATGATATTTGACCTTATTATCCTACCATCTCTGGTTGCCAAGCTTGCTACAAACATGATTCACCTTAGTCCTGAGCAAAAACTGCCTGAGCTTCTGGTTGTATTCTACTGGGGCCTGGAATAAAGCCAGAAAGACACAATGAAAGATGTTTCCCTTTGTGTCCACAGCTGCTTCCTGGTTACAATGGGCCATTGTTGTGCTAGGTCACAATGGAAGGGAAGTGGAACTGATTGGCTAATTGATTCTGTCTGATGTCGTGGGCCTGAGAGGCTCTGCTCTGTCAGGGGCATCTGAGGTTTTAGGAACTTGTCTCAAACAGTAAATTAGTTATTACTGACTGGTAGATGGATTATTGATCTTAACTCATTTCTCCTTTCCTATAGTAGAATGATATATTCATGGGCTTTTCATGTGACTTGGGAATACCTCCCACTAGAACAGGAATATATAACCTGTTGATGGCGGTTGTGGCTTTAACCGTGGATGTTAGGATATATGATATGAGCAGAGGCTTTGAATGTGCTTTATTTGGCTTGGCCTCTTGCATTTCTGCTATCTGCCGTAAGAAAAACATAACCTTGAGTGATTTCTGGTCCATGGAATGAGGAGACATATGGAGCATACCTGAACTCAATTCTTTTTTTTAAATATATATTTTGTTGCATTTTAGGTTTTGGGGTACATTTGAAGAAAATGCAAGATTGTTGCATAGGTACACACATGGCAATGTGGTTTGCTGCCTTTCTCCCCATCACCTATATCTGGCATTTCTCCCCATGCTATCCCTCCCCAACTCTCCACCCCCTGCTGTCCCTCCCCTAGTTCCCCCACACAGACCCCAGTGTGTGATGCTTCCCTCCCTGTGTCCATGTGTTCTCATTGTTCAATACCCACCTATGAGTGAGAACATGCGGTGTTTGATTTTCTGTTCTTGTGTCAGTTTGCTGAGAATGATGGTTTCCAGGTTCATCCATGTCCCTGCAAAGGACACGAAC
>CAUYQU010015560.1:0-41340 GCA_963574635.1 Cheracebus regulus
GTTTTTTCCGTTTCTTAGTTTTCCTTCAGGGGGCGCCCCTTCCCCACAGAGCTGGGCCTTCCCGGGTTCAGCTGTGCTTTCTCCGTCCTCAGCGCTTCCAATTGCTATTCTCCTTGTGGGGATGGGACCAGCAGAGCCCGACTAAAAGTTAGGCACCCAGTCCCGTATACTCTGCACCGAGAAGCGCCGCGCCGGCCAAAAGAGTCACGCTGGCGACCCGTGTGGCTCCTTCGCCGGGAATCTCCCAGTCTGTGGACATCAAAAATTCGTCTGCAATTGCGGCATCCATTCACTCTGCGCTTTCACTGGGAGCTACAATCCTGAGCTGCTGCTATGCGGCCATCTTGGATCTCTCTGCACCCGGTGATGAAGTTTTTCTGTTGCTTAGTTTTCCTTTGGCGGACGCCCGTTCCCCACAGAGCCGGACCTTCCCGGGTTCGCTGTGCTTGCTGTGAAACTCTCAGTCCTCAGCGCTTCCAATTGCTGTTTTCCTTGTGGGGATGGGACCAGCGGAGCCCGTCGGTCCCGTACGCTCCGCACCGGGAAGCACCGCGCTGGGGCACCGGCAAAACAGCCGCGCCGGCCAAAAGAGTCGCACTGGCGACCCGTGTGGCTCCTCTGCCGGGAATCTCCCGGTCTGTGGGCAAGAAAAATTCGTCGGAAAGTGCGGCGTCCACTCATTCTCTGCGCTTTCACTGAGAGCTACATTCCTGAGCTGTTGCTAATTGGCCATCTTGGATCTCTCAGATGTTTCTTTAAAAAAAAAAATTTTTTTTTTTGTCCCAGTACTGCATTAAAAAAAAAGAAAAAAATTTTTGTTGTTGTTTTTTGGAGACAGAGTTTTGCCCTTGCTCTCCAAGCTGGAGTACAATGGCGCGATCTTGGCTCACCACAACCTCCGCCTCCTGGGTTCATGCAGTTCTCCTGCCTCAGCCTCCCAAGTAGCTGGGATTACAGGCATGCGCCCCCATGCCTGGCTAATTTTGTATTTTTAGTAGAGACAGGGTTTCTCCATATTGGTCAGTCTGGTCTCAAACTCCTGACCCCAGGTGATCTGCCCGCCTCAGCCTCCCAGAGTGCTGGGATTACAGGCATGAGCTACTATACCCGGCCTTTTTTATTTTTATTTTTATTTTTTTGAGAAGGAGTCTTGTTCTGTCCACCAGGCTGGAGTGGCTCACTGCAACCCCTGCCTCCCAGGTTCAAGCAATTCTCCTGCCTCCACCTTCTGAGTAGCTGGGATTACAGGTACCCGAAACCATGCCCAGCAAATTTTTGTATTTTTAGTAGAGATGGGGGTTTCATGATTAACTTTATGCTAATAAATTTTTAAGTGTTGGCAAAATTAAAATTTAATAAAAGTAGACTTAAGATATTGAAAACTTGAAAAGTCTATAACCATTTAAGAAATTGAAATAATTAAAAATCTGTTTCCCAGTAAATCAACTAGTATAATCTGTAAGCTCAGATGGTTTTACAAGAAAGTTTTATAAAACATTTAAAGAACAGATGCACACACTCTTCCAGAACATAGAAAAAGAAGAAAGATGCTTTCCAACTTATTCTGAGGTTATTTTCATCTTGATGCCAAGCATCAAAGATGTCACAAAATCTGCCTGTCAAGCTAAATGCTTTTTAGAATTTTTCATTGTTCTCGTATTCATACCCCAGCATTCCTAAAAGTGTGCTTTGGCCTACTTAGTCCTGCAAGAGACTTCATGACAGAGAATTCTGTAGCCAAAGAAAGGAAGAGAGAGTAAGTATAGGCAGTTGTCACTTTTTTTTCCTGAAGACAAGCTCTTGCACTGTTGCCCAGGCTGGAGAGGAGTGGCATGATCATAGCTCACTGCAGCCTCAAACTCCTGGGCTCAAGCAATCCTCTTGCCTCAGCTTCCTAAATAGCTAGTAATCCAGGCGCTTGCCACCACACTAGCTGATTTTTAAAATTTTTTGTAGAGATGGGGTCTTGCTATGTTACCCAGGCTGGTCTCAAACTTTGGGCCTCAAGCAGTCCTCCCACTTTGTCCTCCAAAAGCTCTGGGATTACAGGCATGAGCTACCATGCCTGACCTATTCTCATTTATGAGCATAGATGATTATTCTGAAAAGTCTAACAGTATCAGAAATTTTCAGATGTGGAGAAAGAGGAGTTCTCAAACTGCTAGTTTGGGTATAAATTGGTATGACCACTTTTTAGAGCAGTTTACCAATATCTAGTAAAATTAAAGATGCTTAGACTTTAAAACCTAGCAATTTTAAGATATAGTTTAAAGATACTCTCACATATCCACAAGAATTCATGACAAATAACATTGCAAAATTGTAAGAATAAGGGAAAAATAAAACCTTAGTATTCATCAGCAGAAAGGTGGATATATGGTTCTATACAGTGGAGCCCTTATAACAGTCAAGAGAGATAATCTCAAAAAATAATGTTAAGTGAAAAAGGAAGCTGATGAAGAATGCATATAGTAAAGTACCATTTATACAAAAATTAAAAGCTTATAAAAAATGCTGTTTACCTACAGAAAAAGTGCAGTCTACCTACAGATACAGAAAAGGTTAATAAACATGCATGGAACTGTTAACCCCAATTGCAATAGGAGGGAGAAAGTAGAATGGAAGGAGTAGGGGGCTTCTGCTGTATCTACATATATATCTGAAGGCGATAAGAGCAGCAAATTAGATTTAAAAAAGGTAGATGATGGGTGCAGAAATTTCCAGGCCAGGTGTGGTAGATCACGCCTGTAATCCCAGCACTATGGGAGGGCTGGGCTGGAGGATCACTTGAGCCCAGGAATTCAAGACCAGCCTAGGCAACATAGCGACCCCATCTCTATAAAATACAGAATGATTAGCTGGGCACAGTAGTGTGTGCCTGTGGTCCCAGTGGCACATGCCTGTGGTCCCAGCTACTTGGGAGGCTGACTCAGAAGGATCACTTGGGCCTGGGAAGTCGAGGTAGCAGTGAGCTGTGATTGTGTCGCTTGGCAGACTGGGCAACAGAATGAGACCCTGTCAAAAAAAAAAAAAAAGAAATTTTCCTTACCTTTTCGTACTCTTGAAATAGTTCACTAAAAAACAAAAATTGTGCCAATACCAGTACTCTATTTTAGGGATTTTTTTTTCTAGGAATAATAAGGATGAACAACCCTGCCACTGTTATGATACATCCGGGTGGAAATGTGTCATCTTCCATGATGGCACCAGGCCCCAATCCAGAGCTGCAGCCCAGGACTCCTCGCCCGGCTTCTCAGTCAGGTAATGACTTCCAATCTTTGAGGATTGAAGAGTCTGAAACTTCCTGCACAGATCATTACAAAATTCAGTTATCTCTGATGCTGAATTTCTAATTTCTGAACTCAAAATGTCACCTTTACAAAATCTGACCTGGTTTCTTCAAGCTAAATGTCATTTTCTTTTCAGAATTTCTTACTGTTTTCTTATCAGTTATACCCTAACGTTCCTAAAAGTGTGCCTTGGCCTGCTTAGTCCTGAAAGATGCTCATTACATAGAATTCTGTAGTCAAATAAATTTAGTAAATGCATCATATTTTACCCTCCCTCCTTGAGATTCACAAGTAACATATGGGAAGCACAGAAAGTCTTACAATGAAGAAACCCATCTAGGGTTGTTAGATTCAGTGTTTCCCAAACCTAATTGTTTTGTTTTCTTATAACACTAATTAACATAGTTCTCCAGAATATGATTTGGTAAATACTGCTCTCCATGTTCTACGTTTCACTATTATGTCCACTACTGACCAAGCTCTTTTTAAGGCAGGATTCATCTGTCATCTTGGTATGCTGCTTCACACATAGAAGGTATTCATAACCATTTATTTTATTGAATAGTACCAGCAGATTTTACTCTGTATATCCAGAATTGCAAAGGTCACTGCTCTAGGATCTAGATTGCAGTAGGTTAATTATTGCTTTGTTGACTATCTTTAAACAGATGCAATGGATCCACTCCTCCCTGGGCTCCATATACAGCAGCAAAGTCATCCCTCAGGATCTTTAGCGCCCCCACACCACCCAATGCAGCCTGTCTCTGTGAACAGACAAATGAACCCAGCTAATTTTCCCCAGCTGCAGCAGCAGCAGCAGCAACAGCAGCAGCAGCAGCAGCAGCAACAGCAACAACAGCAGCAGCAGCAGCAACAACAACAACAACAACAACAGCAACAGTTGCAGGCAAGACCCCCACAGCAACATCAGCAGCAACAGCCACAGGGAATGCGACCCCAGTTTACTGCCCCAACTCAGGTGCCTGTTCCTCCAGGCTGGAACCAGCTGCCTTCTGGAGCCCTTCAACCTCCTCCAGCCCAGAGTTCTCTGGGCACAATGACTGCAAACCAAGGGTGGAAGAAGGCTCCCTTGCCTGGCCCAATGCAACAGCAACTCCAGGCAAGACCATCCTTAGCCACGGTACAGACGCCTTCCCACCCTCCCCCGCCATATCCTTTTGGCAGCCAGCAAGCCTCACAAGCCCACACAAACTTTCCTCAGATGAGCAATCCAGGCCAGTTCACAGCTCCTCAGATGAAGAGTTTGCAGGGAGGGCCCTCTAGGGTCCCAACTCCCCTGCAGCAGCCCCACCTCACCAACAAGTCTCCTGCCTCCTCACCCTCCTCCTTCCAGCAGGGATCCCCTGCATCCTCCCCAACGGTTAACCAAACTCAGCAGCAGATGGGACCAAGGCCATCTCAAAATAACCCACTTCCCCAGGGATTTCAGCAGCCTGTCAGCTCTCCAGGTCGGAATCCTATGGTTCAACAGGGAAATGTGCCACCTAACTTCATGGTGATGCAACAGCAACCACCAAACCAGGGGCCACAGAGTTTACATCCAGGCCTAGGAGGTGAGGAACACTGTAGCTATTTTTGTTGGTAAATTTACTGGAGGTAGATCTTAGCAGAACTTCAGTTTTTAGAGTTAATGGAGGGAGTGAAATAAGGATGTAATTATTTGGTTTTGTGATATGGTGGTGACACTTGATATGATTTAGTTAACTTGATACATTATGCAGCATCTTATTGGTTAAATTTAAGCTAGCTCTCTGGACTAAAATTCAGGTAAAATTCAATGTAGAGATGTTCATTTTGTTTTTCAAATTATTTTTGCTTGATCTTGTAATAGTAAATTAAAATATCCAGAAGAAAAATGCATTTTGTTAACAATTTTAAACTTCTCAGTTGTTGAAAAATTAAGATTATGCAATAGAGCAAAAATGAAAAGAACAGGGTCTCATTGAAGAAAAGGCCCTTCTAGTTATCAATTTTGATAATCCTAGTTAATAAAATAGTAAGCATGGTACTTGTTAAGTTTGATTAAAGTGTTAAATGGGAATAAGTTCAGAAATCATTGACTTTTATAGTTTTATAATGCCAATGCCTGCTCCTTAGAGAGGGAATTCCACCAGTTATACCTAAAGGAGATTTATTTATTTATTTTGTAAGGTGCCTCTTGTATGAAGAAAAAGCAATGGAACTTAATGTGTGAGAGGTAAAACGATTACAGTAAAACTTATCCATCTCCATGTTTATTATTTATTCTTATTAATCATTGATCTAGTGCACATGAACGTGCTTGGAGCTTTTCAGTAAGGTATAGAGAGTATCAGTAATACTGTCATCTGATAAACATACCCCCACACCAAAAGACACCCATTGCCTACCCAGAAAAAAACCCTTGCATCTTTAGTACAACATAGCAAAGGCATGTTCCCATGGTTTCTGGTGAAGTTAAGTTGCTCATCAGTCTTTCACTCTCTTGTAATTAATTTTGTTGACATGCAGCCTCTAATATTTGAATCCTAAGAAGTTCTTAGAAAATGCAAGAGTGTTTCAGCTCCAGATTTCACTGTTCTGGGTATCTAGCCCTGGATCAGTGGAAGCTGGGTAGTCCCTCCTGCAAATGTGATTACTGATTTAATTACAGTGGGAGCATGCAAATGGGACTTGTCACTGTTAAAGAAAGGACAAATGCATATTTGTCTACAAAGAGTTTTTCAGGGCATTGAAAATTTGGCCCTTAAAAAAATAAATGGGCCGGGCGTGGTGGCTCACGCCTGTAATCCCAGCACTTTGGGAGGCTGAGGCAGGCGGATCACCTGAGGTCAGGAGTTCAAGACCAGCCTGGCCAACATGATGAAACCCCGTCTCTACTAAAAATACAAAAATTAGCCGGGTGTGGTGGTGCACACTTGTAATCCCAGCTACTCGGGAGGCTGAGGCAGGGAGAATTGCTTGAACCTGGGAGGTGGAGGTTGCAGTGAGCCAAGATTGTGCCACTCCAGCCTGGCCAACAGAGCAAGATTCCATCTCAAAAAAAAAAAAATAAATAAATAAATGGATGAATATAATAAATTTTTAAATGAGTTTAGGTCTTGATGCTTTCATAGAGCAGATGATATGCTCACCTAGGTGATCTGGCCACATCAAGGCCTGTGTTGTAAATGATAAATGGGTTCTGAGATTCTCCTTATTACAAATTTGTTTTCTAAAATTAGCCGCCCTCTCAAAAAGGAACTGATACCTGAGAAAGATTCCATTAGAGCATGGTTTTTGGTACCAAAGCTGTCAGAATCACAGCAAACCTTATGAGTGGAAAGCATAATGATTTAATATAGCGTCACTTTGAAGCTCCCATGAACTGTTTCTAATCTCCTGTCTCTTCCAAAGAGACAAGCACAATATAGAGGGGAAATTTTCTGCAAAGGAGACTCTTGTCACCAGTTTCCCTCAAAGGCAAAAAAATCACCAATCTATCCTTAATATTAGGACCCAGTTCTTTCTTTTATACTATTTCACATCAATTTGTTTGAAATGAGAGAATTTAGCATATTCCTTTGGTGCCTGTGTTTATGTAAAGTTTTGGGGTCCATTGTTAACAATTACAGAGAAAAGTGAGCCCTCAAACCTTGCTGTGGCGTGGCCTCATCACATTTAGGGAGCAGATTGCCATCTTTTCCTTGGCATGTTCTAAGTGTAAATTTTTTAGTATTTATTTTTCATTTTGACAATGCTCATATAAGAGATTGTGTTGATTTTTTTAACCATCTTTCCCAACCTTATTATTAAAGATCCTACCAGTGTGACAGAGAGAGCTAAGCCAGTGGAGACTTCATGCAGCTCATCCTTCCTTATTCATTCCATATCTAAGCAAGAGTATAAATTTGCTAGGTAACTGCCTTACTCATTGTTTTCTATTAAGGAATGCCTAAACGCCTCCCACCTGGCTTCTCACCAGGACAGGCCAATCCGAACTTTATGCAAGGTCAGGTGCCTTCGACCACAGCAACCACCCCTGGGAATTCAGGAGCCCCTCAGCTGCAAGCAAATCAAAATGTCCAGCATGCAGGTTTGTTTTCTGTGATTTGTTCAGCCAGCATTTATTGAGCATTGTGTAGTAGACTTGATAGACAACAGAAGTACACAGATAAATAATAAGTCTTGATCTCCCCCCTTAAGTTCAAGCCCATAGATAATTATTCTTTCAGGGCAGTAACATTTGTCAATATGTCAAAAGTAGGTAAAATGTCACAGGAACCCACAAACATCTAAGAGAACGAGATGGAACTTGAGTTAGAGCAGGAATCAGCAGTTTTTTTTTTCCTCTGAAGGCCCAGATAGTAAATATTCTTGGCTTTTCAGGTTATATAGTCTCTTGTTGGAGCTACTCAACTCTGTGATGGTACACAAAAAGTGGCCATAAACAATACATAAACAAACAAGATTGGCAGCATTCCAAACACTTGTTTATTTACAAACCAGTAGTGGGCCATAGTTTGCTGACCCCTGAGTTAGAGCTTGCTCAGGTAGTAAAAGGGGAAAAAGGAATTTCTGGCAAATGAAAACTATAGATTCAAAGGCATGGAGGCATGTTTGGACAATGGCAACTTTTTAAAGCTCTATATGGTACATGTTAAGCTTTGTTTATGCTGAGTGTCTGAATTCTGGTTTACAGTGTGATATTTTTCATACTTCATCAGTTCAGATTTAATACCAACAGCGTATTGTAAAAAAGAAGAAATTTTGGAGAAGAAATAAGATACAGGGAAATGGCTAAAAAGTATTTGCAAAGCAGTAATGTATAAGCTCAAACTTCATGTTTCTGGTTGCTGAAGGAGCATGTGACTAATCCTCTTACCCTTTCTCACTGAAGCAGTTTGGACTGAGATTCTGAATTCCCATCCCCACTGGAGTTAATTTAGTAATGTGACTCCAACTTTAATCGTAAAGCACTAAGGAATGAGAAAAAAATCTGATGTTACAAAAAAAAATTCACACTGTTTCTGGCAGGGTGAGAGGAGAGTAGAGCAAACTGTTTGAATTGCCCTATCTGCTAATGTGAAACTGCATTCCTGAGTTATGTGAATTCATGTTTTCTTATAGAAAGTTTTAAAAACAGGCCGGGCACAGTGGCTCACGCCTGGGATCTCAACACTTTGAGAAGCCAAGGTAGAGGGATCATTTGAGGTCATGAGTTCGAGACCAGCCTGGCCAACGTGGTGAAACCCCATCACTACTAAAAATATAAAAATTAGCCAGGCATGGTGGCACATGCTTGTAATCCCAGCTACTTGAGAGGCTGAAGTGGGTGGATCACTTGAACCTGGGAGGCAGAGGTTGCAGTGAGCCAAGATCGCACCACTGCACTCCAGCCTAGGTGACACAGCAGGACTTCATCTCAAAAAAAACAGAAAGTTTAAAACAATGACGAAGTCATTTCTTATTCCTCCACCCTATCACAGCTATTTTGTGTTTTCATATGATACCTTCCACATGTACTTTTTTGTTTTGTGTTTCACCATGTTGGCCAGGCTGATCAACATGGTGAAACCCTGCCTCTACTAAAAATACAAATATTAGCCAGAGTGCTGTTGAGTACCTGTAGCCCCAGCTATTGGGGAGGCTGAGGCATGAAAATCACTTGAACCCAAGAGGTGGAGGTTGCAGTGAGCCAAGGTTGTTCCAGAGCAAGATTCTGTCTCAAAAAACAAAACAAAAAGTGAAAAATAAAAGGGATAAAATTAACCACAAAGTTATTCAGTTAAACGGGGAGATAATGCAAGTAGCTATAGGAAAATCCCAAAGACCCAATAAATAAATAAACACTACAGCAAGGCAAGTAGCAACTTTTGTCTAAATTAGAAATCACTGAGAAGACTAGAACATGTGCCACATGATCCACCAGGGACTGTGCAGGATGAGGTCACTGAGGTTTTAGCAGCTGCCAGGTGGGTCATCTAGTCAGTTGACTCCCACCGGAGGCTCAGCTTCCAGATCAAGATTAACCACTTTTTACCACATTAGGGCAAAGGAAACCTGTCCTTGGTGTTCTTTTTTCTTTGAAGTGCAGTATCCAGATATCCCACACATAGCCTTTGAGAGTCATTATTACTACAGTTTTCCAAGAAGCATTTTTAAATGTCTTCTCATCATTGTTGAGGTTTTCCTAAGAGGACACTTCATATTCTTTGTTTCCCTGGCTCATTTATAGCGGAGTTATTTCACTAGCCCATAGTGCTTTTTAAATTAAATTTAATTTATCGAGGCAAGATTTCTCTGTCACCCAGGCTGGAGTGCAGTAGCGTGATCTTGACTCACTTCAAGTTCCACCTCTCGGGCTCAAACGATCTGCCTGTCTTAGCCTCCCAAAGTACTGAGATTATAGGCATGAACCACCCGAGTCCAGCCACTACAAGTCATTTTAAAACAATGAGTTGCTACCTTTTTCATTATTTAATCTGAAAGAAAGTAAACTTTCTTGATCTTTGGAAAGTTAAATCTTTAAGATACCATATGGGAGTATAGAAACTGTCCTTCTCTGTTGTGTGGTCACTGGGAATATAAGCAGTTATCCCACAGCCACATCTCTGTAGTTGAGAAAACTCACAGGAAGTATGTCAACATCACATTTATGTTGGTCAGTGGATATATGAGTGATGGATGTCTTTCTAAGTAATGTAACTTGAGTATCTTAATACCAATAAGATAAAAATATTTCTTTCTGAAACTCTGCCTTTTTTTTTTTTTAAGGTGGTCAAGGAGCTGGTCCTCCTCAAAACCAGATCCAGGTGTCCCACGGGCCACCAAATATGATGCAGCCCAGCCTTATGGGAATTCATGGCAACATGAACAATCAGCAGGCTGGTAGTTCTGGAGTTCCTCAAGTGAACCTCAGCAACATGCAAGGCCAGCCCCAGCAGGGCCCACCATCTCAGCTAATGGGCATGCACCAGCAGATCGTGCCCTCCCAGGGCCAGATGGTCCAGCAACAAGGAACCTTGAACCCTCAGAACCCTATGATCCTTTCAAGGGCCCAGCTTATGCCACAGGGCCAGATGATGGTGAACCCTCCGAGCCAAAATCTTGGACCCTCGCCTCAAAGGATGACCCCACCCAAGCAGATGCTTTCCCAGCAGGGCCCACAAATGATGGCGTCACATAACCAGATGATGGGGCCTCAGGGGCAGGTTTTGCTCCAACAGAACCCAATGATAGAGCAGATCATGACCAATCAAATGCAGGGGAATAAGCAGCAGTTTAACTCTCAGAACCAATCCAATGTCATGCCGGGACCAGCACAGATAATGAGGGGACCAACTCCAAACATGCAAGGAAATATGGTGCAGTTTACGGGACAGATGTCAGGACAGATGCTGCCCCAGCAAGGGCCTGTGAACAACAGTCCATCTCAGGTTATGGGGATTCAGGGGCAGGTCCTGCGGCCCCCAGGGCCCAGCCCACACATGGCTCAGCAGCATGGTGATCCTGCTACTACAGCAAATAATGATGTCAGTTTGTCTCAGATGATGCCTGACGTTAGCATGCCACAAACCAACATGGTCCCCCCGCATGTGCAGGCCATGCAGGGAAACAGTGCCTCGGGAAACCACTTCTCAGGCCATGGGATGCCTTTCAATGCACCTTTCAGTGGAGCTCCCAATGGAAATCAGATGTCCTGTGGTCAAAATCCAGGCTTCCCAGTCAGTAAGGATGTCACATTAACAAGCCCATTGTTGGTCAACTTATTGCAGAGTGACATCTCTGCAGGCCATTTTGGGGTAAACAATAAGCAAAATAATACCAACGCAAATAAACCGAAGAAGAAGAAACCCCCTCGGAAGAAGAAAAATAGTCAGCAAGATCTAAAGTAGGTTGTGATGGTTTTGCCTCAAATTTTATTCGTTTGTTTTCTATATGGACAACTTTCTTTGATGGAAAAATTTACGTAATATAAAATTAGAATAGTATAATGAAATCCCCCTGCTTCAACAATTATCAACTCATAGCCTATCTTGCCTTCATCTGTGCTCTTTTCCATTACCCTCGAGTATTTCAAAGCAAATTCACTTGGTAAATATTTCAGTGTGTGTCTCTAAAAGATAAGGAGTTGTTAATATACCCGCACAATATCGTTAGCACACCTAGAAAACTAATACTTCCTTAATATTTTGATATCCAATGTTCAAACTTCCCTGATTGTCTCACATTTTTTTCTTACAACTTGTTCAAATAAGGATCCAAATAAGATTCATATGTTGGAATTGGCTAGTAAATCTCTTAATTCTACAGTGTCGGGGTTTTTGGCAATCAGAGCCTGAACAAAGCACTGACTTCAGGCCTGTGATGGCTGTTGGGGAACCAGAGAGGCCAAATGTGTTTTGGAAATTAAAACTACTGCTGTCTGTCAAATAGAAATGATTTTTTTGCACAGGTGCCTTTCCTTTAAAGGCTCTTTATCATCCCTAGAAGCTTAAAACCCCACACTAAGATGATTGGACCTTTTAAATCAGTTACCCTTTCAGTAAACGTTCTCCAGGTGAGTTATTTTGCAAGATCACACCAGGAAAGGCAATTAACAATTTATATTTCACTTCCTGAAGCTAAGTATTTGTGTTTCTGGGTTTAATAAAATGTTTCCAGAAGGAGTATTGATTGAGCTAGATTTTCTGCCTTTAATCATAAAACTAAAATTTAGAGACATTTATTATGAGAAAATAATGGCTAACGAATATAAAACAAGTTAATGGAAATAAATTGCTAGAATTATAGAAGAATCGGGGAACTTTATTTAAACTAGCTTAAATGTTCAAAATAAAATCAACTACCTTTATCCCAGCCTTCCCACAACATTCTTTGATTGTACTGTATTATATCATGCTCACTTGCTGCTTCTTGAATCTTGTACTTTAAAAGCTAATCATGGTATATTATTAATAACCTATATTTTCCTGAATTCAAACTTAATAAGCCCTTTAATTATCTAATTTTTCTGATAGCTCTTTCTCAGTTAAATTCTTTACGAGTCTCAGCCTGTGGGAATAATTACTTAATAAATATTTTATTCTCTCAGTAGTCTGGGAGTAAAATTGCAAGGTTATTCAGTTGCCTCTGGTGTGCATTTTTTGCCATCTTCACCAGCCCTTAGGGAAATTGCTTACTTAGGTCTACAAATTGTGAAAGGGACCTTATACAGCATCAAGACTCCTAGGAAAGAGAGACAGTGGGTTTACAGGAAAAGCACTTGCTTCCAGCTCTACCACTAGTTCACTGTGGAACTTTGGGCCTGTCTCATGTACCTTTCTGGGCCTTTGTTTTCTCATTCATAACATGAGGGGGCTGGACCAGATATCTGAGAATTTTTAGCAGTGCAATTTTCTGAAAGTAAAGGTTACCACTGAATCCTTGCCTATAATTTAAAGTGAAAGAGAAGTTTTACAAAGAGCAAATTATTATAGGGGTCTGGATGTGCTGAGGATCTGCTTCAGGTTCGAAATTTCCATGTGCTGGGGCTTTTAAAATGGATTTTAGTGGCTTATGAAACTATAAAGAGTATAATGAGACAAAACACTACCTAAAAGTGGGTGAACAAAATCAGGGCAAAGGGAAACTAAGGTAGGAAAGAAAAGTATAATTAGGACTGAGATTACAAACAAAATGAGGTCTGTGAGCAGTCTTGTTCTTTGAGATTGTGGGTGTTAGTAGCTACATTTTCTTCATTTTTTTTCTTCCCCACTAAAAATATTAAGCTACATCCAGGTGAAAGTGAAGGCATCTCAAAGCCAATAGAGATGCCTGCAAATACTCATTCTGCAGCAAGATTTTTGTTGTGGTAGACTCAATCTTTCTTTGTTCTCTAAATACCATTTCCATCAGCCAACCTATACAATCTTTTGCAAGGTGTTATGAATTGAGTACCCACTGTTATATCCACAAAAAAACAGTCAGACCCTCTAGTTGAATTTGATCGCTACATTGAAGATAAGTGGTTTCATAGGAACAGTACCTTATAACATTGATAGGTCTATGATCAGGTCTTAAAACATCTAAAGAATGGGTAATTACATGAAAATTATTGCATCAGGAATTTGTGGAAAGCATTTTGAGTAAATACAGTGCTGTTAGTTTAAGTAGATTTTAACATTTAATAACATTGCCAGATTATTTTTATGCCAATATTTAATATTTTGTCTAGAGAGATATGAATAATGGTAATGCAAACATTTTAGTTCTTCAGAAATAGAGGAAGGGTTAAGCTAGTTTTGTGTATTTTCTATACAACTTATTCTAAAATATTTTATTTATTTATTTATTTTTAGCACCCCAGATACTCGCCCAGCTGGTCTGGAAGAGGCTGATCAGCCACCGTTGCCTGGAGAACAAGGAATTAACTTGGATAACCCAGGCCCTAAACTGCCAGAATTTTCAAACCGGCCACCAGGTGATAAAATGTTAGCTAGATTATACACTTAACATCACATGTGCATGTGGCATTACAAGGCTTCTTTGTCTTTGAGGAAACAATAGTATTTTATCTGCTAACTAGTCTAATTATTTAATATGTCTGGTATTTGGACTTTTGCCTTGATAGAAAGTAAAAATTTCAAATATAACTTTTGAAGGCACATACACATACACATTCTATTCAAATTTATCTTTGTTCAATTTTAAGTCCTCATAAAATCAGCCACATGAAATGTGGCTGGGCATGGTGGCTCATCCACCTGTAATCCCAGCACTTTGAGAGGCCAAGGTGAGCAGATCGCTTAAGCCCAAGAGTTCAAGACCAGCCTGGGCAATATGGTGAAACCTTGTCTCTACTAAAAAAATTTTTTTAGGGTATGGTGACATGCACCTATAGTCCCAGCTACTCAGGAGGCTGAAGTGGGAGCATCACCTGAGCCCAGGAGGTTGAGGTTGAAGTCATGTCACTGCACTCCAGCCTGGACTACAGGGGTGAGACTCTGTCTCAAAAAAAAAAGAAAAGAAAAGAAACTGAAATGTGAAGTGCCTCTTTATTCTTGTCATTGTCAAGGTTCTAGTTGGCATCAGAATAGGATAAGATTAAATGGAGAGATGATTTCACCCTAATCCTGCTTGCCTGCCTTTCCTGTAGCATTTCTTCCTGGGGCTTTCTCAAAGCAGGGGTTAAAGTCTTTTTTAAACCAGGGTTTAAAACAAGGTGATCTTTTTTATAGAAGTTTCATTATTAAGTCTTTAAAATATAAAGAAGATATAAAGAATAATAAAAGAGACACCCATGTATCTACCACCTAGGTTAATAATTTATAATAAATAGAACCAATGTTGGAAGCCCCCTTTGCTGTACCCTCTCTGATTATAAAATAATACTATCTTTTACATGTTGAAAAATTATGTCAAAGATGGAAAAGCTCCTAAAATTGATTCATTCAAACCTAGATATTATAGAACCAAGGCCAGCTGCCACAATATCTCTATACCTGGTTATCTTGGCCTGAGCAATGACTTGTAACTTTATTCCCCTATGACATGGTTGAAGATGCACAACCCCTCACACATAGGTTACTCTCCCCTGTGTGTACAGAGGGTAGGTTTTGTTTCTTCCTCGCTAGTTATTTCAACTCCTTTTTGGCATGAAAATGAAAGTGACATTATTTTAGGAATAAACTTCAATCTACCCCTAATTTATGTATTTTAAAAGTGAATCTAAAAAAAAAAAAGCCAAATCCATCATGATGTCAATACTTTGTGTTATTTATTACAAATTGTTTGGGCATACCACACTTCCCATCAGTGAGATGCAGCACCATAGCTGAGACTGGGAGGTCATCAGTCTTTAGGGTATATGTCCAGAAGACATTGTAAGGGGGAACGTGCCTTCTTGCCTCAAATACTTCTGAACTCTTCTTACATGAATCCCAGGGGTCTTTGTATACATTTATTGCCTTCTTTCTGCACACTGGGGGCCTGCAGGCTGTAATGGGTTTGAGTTGCTATGCAGTGTCTTAAAAGTCCAAATTTAAATGCCTTTAAAGAGGGCATCTGCTCTGCATTTTGGCACTGTTGACAGGATGCCTGCTGTCTCATACCAGTCCACTTCTATTTTCTACTATCTGCCCGGCCCCTAAAGGTATCAGAGTTTGCATTCCCTGAGTAATAAATTTGGTTTGTGATTGTGTTATGGGCACTGTGTGTGTCCTGGCTTTCCCTCTTCACCATTCTGTCATGTCAACCCCAATCTGTCTTATCATTAGTACCTTTTGGATTGCTGCCTCCAGCTTCTGGACTCTGTAGCAGCCATGTCCTTAACTGTTACTTTTGAGAGGCTGCTGTATTGTCTGTGCTGTCCTCTTTGGTATTTACTGTACTATCTGGTGGGCTGATTTTAAAGATAAAAGGCATCCATGTCATACCCCTGACATCAATGGGCTTTTGCAGAAATTACAATTTTCTTAATGTGGGAACCCCAGACTGAATGTGAAAAATAAGAACCCACTATATTTGACTATGTAGTTGAAAGGACAATTGAACCATAGAAATGCCATATGTTATTGGCTTTATAAAGGTCAAGAAGTTACTCAGGCCTAAAATAAAAAAGGATTTTTAAAAAAACCTTCAAAACTGGATTCTACACATTGTATTCATTAATACCATGGGAATCTTTGGCCAGAAGACATTAATTAGCTATTGAGTACTGAGTCTGACCCACAAAATTTGGTAGCTGCATGAAAATGTTGAGTCAGCATTTCTTTTGACTGCCAGAGCCAATTGTTCTTATTCCTGCACCTTCTTAAAACCTCTCTGATGTACTTTTCATGCAACAATGGAATAAATCTAGTTTGTGTGATTGGAATTGTATTCCATATATACCCAGCTGTATGCCCACTTTTTCCCACTGAGCCACTGTTATTCTTGGTTTGCATATCTTTTTATCCTTTCTGATTGTCAAGTTTTGGTTCTAAAATGGCAAGTAAAATCTTCACAAAAGAGAGAATCATTTGAGATGTTGCCCTCTGCATATCTAGAAGACATTGTCCTTCAGGTTTCTTCTCCCAAAATTATTTTTTATTCCTGAGGGCTATGTTTCTGCCTTATTCTCCAGCTTATGGATTCATGGAAACTATTTCTCCAAATAGAGATTTGAATGTAAGAAAGTAAATGGAAATTAATAACACTTCAGTGCCCTAGTTTTATTTTCAGTGTGTATATCAGCTTCTGTTAGCTCCTACTGTTTACCAAACGGATTTACGTCTGAGGGGCAATTTTAATTCAGTTGGTTTCCCCCAAAAGATTAAGCCTGAAGGATGCGGCATAGTGTATGGAGCCAATGAATTGGAATAATTTTAAATCTTAAGGAACTGAATCCTAGAATTCTATATTTTACTTCTGTTGAAAGAATAAAAAGGCTGTCTTCAATTCTGTTATTTTCAATAAAATCACATCTTTTAAAAAAATTATTCCTGTTCTAACAGAAGAAGTGAATCCTAAATGCTTTACTTCATTCACAAGTACATTGAAATATTGATTATGTCTACATGAGACCTGAATCGTGGGTGGCCAGGCACTTGCTGTTGATGGAGTTTTTCTCATTTCATCTGAATGTTTGGCTGGTATAGGCTCAGCCATTTTCAGTGCATAGCACAGAAAATCAGGCTGTTAGTACAGTCATGGTTCATTCAGACCCTGCACACCAAGGAGCTCTAGGTTTTTGATGCTTTGCTTTTTGCTTCCTTAAGCGCTGTGCCCCTTTTGCTTATGTCAAGTAATGAGGGGCTGCCCCATGCCACAGGAGTGGGCATGCCTGAGCTATTTGTGCATAATCTGTGCCACCTAGATGAGTATTGCTTGGCTATACTCTAAAGGTAGCAACATTTTCTTGCTGAAAAATCTAACTTCCCTGATTTGGGGGGCTTGTTTTAGGTTATCCTTCTCAACCAGTTGAACAGAGGCCACTTCAGCAGATGCCTCCTCAACTCATGCAGCATGTGGCACCCCCACCACAGCCACCACAGCAGCAGCCACAGCCACAACTGCCTCAGCAGCAGCAGCCACCACCTCCCAGTCAGCCACAGTCACAGCAGCAGCAGCAGCAGCAGCAGCAGCAGCAGCAGCAGCAAATGATGATGATGCTCATGATGCAGCAGGATCCCAAATCAGTTAGGCTTCCAGTCTCTCAAAGTGTCCATCCTCCAAGGGGCCCCCTGAACCCTGACTCCCAGAGAATGCCCATGCAACAGAGTGGCAGTATGCCTGTCATGGTCAGTCTGCAAGGACCTGCCTCCGTGCCACCATCACCTGATAAACAAAGAATGCCAATGCCTGTGAATACTCCTTTGGGAAGCAATTCAAGGAAAATGGTCTATCAGGAGAGCCCACAGAATCCTTCCAGCTCGCCACTGGCAGAGATGGCCTCACTCCCTGAAGCAAGTGGCAGTGAAGCACCATCTGTCTCAGGAGGCCCAAACAACATGCCGTCACATGTAGTACTTCCCCAAAGTCAGTTAATGATGACAGGGCCAAAACCTGGACCATCACCCCTTTCAGCAACTCAAGGTGCAACTCCCCAGCAACCCCCTGTAAATTCCCTGCCCAGCTCTCACGGCCACCACTTTCCAAATGTGGCCGCACCAACCCAGACATCTAGGCCCAAAACACCAAACAGAGCCAGCCCCAGACCCTATTATCCTCAGACACCCAACAACCGCCCTCCCAGCACAGAACCTTCAGAAATCAGTCTGTCACCAGAAAGACTCAATGCCTCCATAGCAGGACTCTTCCCTCCACAGATTAATATTCCTTTACCTCCTAGGCCGAATTTAAACAGGGGTTTTGATCAACAAGGCCTAAATCCAACAACTTTGAAGGCCATCGGGCAAGCACCTTCAAATCTTACCATGAATCCTTCCAATTTTGCTGCCCCACAAACTCACAAATTAGACTCTGTGGTAGTGAATTCTGGAAAGCAGTCTAATTCTGGAGCAACAAAACGGGCAAGTCCAAGCAACAGTCGCAGGTCTAGTCCTGGGTCCAGTAGGAAAACCACTCCAAGCCCTGGGAGGCAAAATTCAAAAGCCCCTAAACTTACTCTGGCCTCTCAAACAAATGCAGCCCTGTTGCAGAATGTGGAGTTGCCGAGAAATGTGCTGGTCAGTCCCACTCCTCTGACCAATACCCCTGTACCTGGAAGCTTTCCTAACAACAGTGGGCTGAATCCTCAGAATCCTACTGTGTCTGTGGCTGCAGTTGGGGGTGTTGTTGAGGATAACAAGGAGAGCTTGAATGTGCCTCAGGACAGTGATTGCCAGAATTCCCAGGGTAGGAAGGAACAGGTAAACATTGAGTTAAAAGCAGTCCCTGCCCAAGAAGTTAAAATGGTTGTCCCTGAAGATCAATCCAAAAAGGATGGGCAGCCTTTGGATCCTAACAAACTTCCCAGTGTTGAAGAGAACAAAAATTTGGTGTCTCCTGCTATGAGGGAAGCACCAACATCGTTAAGTCAACTTCTTGACAACTCTGGAGCTCCTAATGTGACGATTAAACCCCCTGTGATTACAGATCTGGAAGTAACACCTCCAGTAGTTTCTGGGGAGGACCTCAAAAAAGCACCTGTCATTCCCACATTGCAGGATCCATCTTCTTCTAAAGAACCCTCTAATTCCCTAAATTTACCTCACAGTAATGAGCCATGTTCAACCCTTGTGCATCCCGAATTGAGTGAGGTCAGTTCTAACGTTGCACCAAGCATCCCTCCAGTAATGTCAAGACCTGTTAACTCTTCCTCCATTTCCACTCCCTTGCCCCCAAATCAAATAACTGTATTTGTCACTTCCAATCCCATCACAACTTCAGCTAACACATCAGCAGCTTTGCCAACTCACTTGCAGTCTGCATTGATGTCAACAGTCGTCACAATGCCCAACGTGGGCAGCAAGGTTATGGTTTCTGAGGGACAGTCAGCTGCTCAGTCTAATGCCCGGCCTCAGTTCATTACACCTGTCTTTATCAATTCATCTTCAATAATTCAGGTTATGAAAGGATCACAGCCAAGCACAATTCCTGCAGCCCCACTGACAACCAACTCTGGCTTGATGCCTCCCTCTGTTGCAGTTGTTGGCCCTTTACACATACCTCAGAACATAAAATTTTCTTCTGCTCCTGTACCGCCTAATGCCCCCTCCAGTAGTTCTGCTCCAAACATACAGACAGGTCGACCTTTGGTCCTTAGCTCACGAGCCACCCCTGTTCAGCTTCCTTCCCCTCCTTGTACGTCTTCTCCAGTTGTCTCTCTTCATCCCCCTGTCCAGCAAGTGAAAGAATTGAATCCAGATGAGGCTAGCCCTCAGGTGAACACCTCAGCAGATCAGAACACTCTTCCCTCTTCACAGTCAACCACAATGGTTTCTCCCCTTTTGACTAATAGTCCAGGGTCCTCTGTCAACCGGCGAAGCCCAGTCTCGTCTAGTAAGGGCAAAGGAAAAGTGGACAAAATTGGCCAGATTTTGTTGACCAAGGCGTGTAAGAAAGTCACAGGCTCTCTTGAGAAAGGGGAAGAACAATATGGTGCAGATGGAGAGACTGAAGGCCAAGGGCTAGACACCACAGCTCCGGGGCTGGTGGGAACAGAGCAGTTATCCACAGAGCTGGACAGTAAAACCCCAACGCCCCCAGCACCCAGTCTGCTAAAAATGACCTCTAGCCCCGTGGGCCCGGGCACTGCCTCAGCAGGACCCAGCTTACCTGGCGGTGCTCTCCCCACCAGTGTACGCTCGATAGTAACCACTCTGGTACCCTCCGAGCTCATCTCCGCCGTACCGACCACAAAAAGCAATCATGGTGGCGTAGCATCTGAGCCACTTGCGGGTGGCCTAGTGGAGGAGAAGGTGGGATCCCATCCAGAACTTCTACCCAGCATAGGTATGTACTTGGAGCTTCATCATCTCTTTATGTCAGTTTTTTGATGACCTAATCCCACAAGAGAAAGCATGACTCCTTTTCTACTTGGAGGAAAGAGAATGGGCTAAATAAATGGCAATAGCAGTAGTTTTATTTATTGAAAGTATGTTGGAAAATACACCTTTAAATCTCATATTAAGTTTGCATTCACTAAAGAGAGCTAAGGGCCAGGCGTGGTGGCTCACGTCTGTAATCTCAACATTTTGAGAGGCTAAGGCGGGAAGATCACTTGAGGTCAGAAGTTCAAGACCAGCCTGGCCAACATGGTGAAACTCCATCTCTACTAAAAATACAAAAATTAGCCAGGCATGGTGGCACATGCCTGTAATCCCAGCTACTCGGGAGGCTGAGGCAGGAGACTCGCTTGAACCTGGGAGTAGAGGTTGCAGTGAGCTGAGATCACACCACTGCACTCCAGCCTGGGGAACAGAGTGAGACTGTCTCAAAAAAACAAAGAGAGCTAAGGCTCTCAAAGCAAAGAGCTCCTGAAATAATGATACCTTTCATTTATATAAAAGTTTTCCGTTTACAAGGAAGCATTCTTACATATGTTGTCTTATATCATCTTTATGCCAACCTTGTCAGATATTCTTAACTCCACTGTATGGGTAAGAAGATTGAAGCTCAAAGAAGTTCAGTGTTTGTTCAGAGTCTGTACTGTGAACCACCCATTTAACACTGTGCCTTAAGTGTGAACTGCAGCTTCTGCAAATTCCCATGGTGAAGATACGCTCATGACTTTCAGATCAGTCGGTCCTCATAGCCCCATTCTCATTGTACTCCATCTCAGGAACCATTGATTTTTTTGTCTGGGCTACTCCAGAGGGGAGCTGGAAGAAAACGAGGTTTCACAATCATGGACTTAGTAGAAACAAAGTGGTCAAGAGCCAGTAGGCTTGGGTTGGTATTACAACACTAGCATTTAGCAGCTGTATGGGCTTGGGCAAGTTACTTGACCACTCCAAACTTCGGTTTCCTCCTTTGTTGTGTGGAACAATAATAGTTTTAAGAATTCAATAAGGTAGTACATATAACATTCTTAGCATAGAACCTAGCATATAATTATTATTCAATAAATGGTAAAAATTGTTATTCCCAGTTTCTTTTTGATGTAATTTATTTGTTGATTGGTGCATTCTATTTGTGTATGTCTAGTTCAGGCCATTTCCTATGTACTGTTAAGATGGGCTAGTGATGGAAGCATAGGTATCCTTACAACTGCCCCTCCTTCCCTTCCCTGCTTCCCTACCCCCATATGTTCCTCCTCCTGTGAGGCTTAAATAAAGAAGCTCTGTTTCCCTAGAACTGAGTCAAGTCACTCACTGCTAGAGCTGGGAAAGACCTGTGTGATATCCTAGGCCAGCTAATTAAGTGCCTATCTTATTTATGCAGCTAAAATGCTTCGAGTGCCTACCACTGAGTGGTAAGCACCCAGGAGGAGAGGCAGAAAGAACACAAACTTCAGGGTAAGATCAGAGTTCAAATTCTAGCCCATAGGTTCCTTAACCTCTCCTAAGCCATGTACTTCACTTGTAAAATGGAGATTGTAATTTCTGCCTCACAGAATTTAGGATTCTGGCAGAGAACTCAATGAGAGGATTTGTCAAGTGGCCAACACACTGCCCCACACAGAGCTCTGGAAAGGTTAATTCCCCTTCTCTCTGCCTCTTCACCTCAGTGTTAGAGATATAGGGGCAGGATAAAGGCCTTCAAGGAGTTTGCTGCTCTTACAGGAACAGTCGTCACAAAACTGGGTGCTCAGTGTATCTTGCTCTAGTTCTGTTGGTATAGATGAACCCTAAGAATTAAAAGGAAACCTGGTATAAATTAAATATACCCTTTACTATTAAGTATTTCCATTTCTCCTTTCAGGAGACTTTTCCCTCTGGTATCAAGAGAAAAATGATTAAGTAATTAGAAATTTTTTTATCTGGACCATATATTATACTAGAGAAACATGTAAACCTTGAGGAGATGAACCAGCACTTGGAAAAAGTTCTCAGTTTTAGTTAAGAACACTCACTTTGCTTATAAGTGATTGCTTCTATTCTTTTTCAAGGAGCTTCTGTGCTTTTACTTTGAATATGTGAGAAATTGGCCAGGGACAGTGGCTCACGTCTATAATTTCCGCATGTTGAGAGGCCGAGGCAGGTGGATTGCTTGAGCCCAGGAGTTTGAGACCATCCCAGGCAACATGGTGAAACCCTGTCTCTCAAAACAAATATATAAAAATTAGCCAGGCATGGTGGCATGCACCTGTGGTCCCAGCTACTCAGGAGGCTGACAGGGAGGATCGCTTGAGCCCAGGAGGCGGAGGTTATGGTGAGCTGAGATCCTGCCATTGTATTCCAGCCTGGGTGACAGAGTGAGGCTTTGTCTCAGAAGAAAAAAAAAAAAAACAGGAAATTTGAGAAATCAACACTGAAGTTAAGAGTAGAAGTTAATATATAGTTTTAAGCTTTATCAGATAAGCATTCAAAATAAATTCTTAAATGAATAATTGACTACTTTACTAAGCAGGAGGAAAGTATACAAAATTCAGTTTCCACAAGAGAGTAAAACGTATTGTTGTAGAGTTTATCTAGGATTTTAGACTGAGGTGTCAGGATGTGACTGTGGCATATCCGTGCCATAATCTTTACTGTATCTTCCAGGATGGTTCCCTTCTAGAGTGCATTATGTATGTTATTTTATTACATAAGGGCCTAAATTCTCTGTGTCCTTTGAAGTCTGATTCTGATCTTTCTCCCTTTAATGTGCCTTCAGATTTTTCAGCCTAGAATTGTTCACCCTTGCTTTGGACTTTTGTAGCACTTTATACTTTGTGACTCCTTCATATGACATCGTAGTGCACTCAAGTGCATCACATGTATGTATCTTATCTTTAATACTAGACTGAGTTCCTGATGTGCAAGAGAATGTAGTTTGGTCTCTCAGGGTACCTGGCACAGTGCCTTGCCCCTAGTAAGTTCTTTGCAACTATTTGTTAGATAAGTATATAACATATCGAATTGATTTATTTATTATGTGTGAATTGAATACCTGCTTTATGCCCATCACCTTTGCTAAGTGTTGTAGAAAAGTACAAAATTATGTGACCATTTCCACTCTTACAGAATATAGTCTTTAAGGAGTGAGACTAGATTTTTTAAATGCTGAAGGGAATGGTATAATTGTACCTCTATGGTTTGGGTTGCCTACTAAGGTATGCTTTGGGGCTTTTTCAAGTAGTGGTCGGAACCTGACCCCAAGAAGCAAAAAATATGAGTGCTATGTTCTTATAGCCATCTCTTTCCCTTATTATTATACATACAAAAAGGAAAAATGTATACCCCTAAATGGTAGTCATTGGTACCAGGTTTTACGGTAATTAATTTTTTTAGTTTTAAAATGTAATTTTAAGGCCAATTTTAAGTACTGCCCTTTAAGAGTATACTGTTTCAGCAGTTACTTAGCCCTTGATTAGGTTAATGCTTTCTTTTTGTTTAGGAAAGAAAGTAAAAGGCCTGTAATTTTTTTTTCCTTTTCTTAGCCCCATCACAGAATTTAGTCTCAAAGGAAGCTTCATCCACAGCACTGCAGGCCTCTGTTGCTAGACCAGGTAAGGTATACTTTGGAAAAAATTCTTGGAGTGGGATGGGTTACATGTGAAGAAACTACTGCTGTCCTCAACGTCACATGTTCTTCTGCCAGGAAGTGGCTGGAACTATCTGATCTGTTTGCTTCAGAGCAGACTTTGGTTGAGTAGCAGAGCTTGTACAGTTCTACTTGAGATTCTTTTCCCCCTGACCAGATTGCTCTCTTATGCATTCATAGTGTCAGCTAGAGAACTCAAGAAGGGCATCTCAGTGCCTATTGTCTGCCACCCAGTCATGGGTTTCTATTGTGGAGTTTTCCCTGTTCTATGACCCTGGCACTCAAGATTGGCAGCTGATTAGCTGGCATATGGTGACTTACTGGGTTGGCAAGCATTAATGCACTTTGTAGTTTTATAATCATGACAGTAGTGGAGTCTTGTTCAAAGAATCTCTGCCACAGTGTGGTAGCCATTCCTCCAGGAGGCAGAGTCATTATCTGTCGATGGCATTAAGTTTCTCCCCATGATCAATATATTGTAAATAACATGAGGGATGATATTTCCGGAAGTAGGTGCCTATGGTAATCTGACAAATAACTGCTGTGGGATCAGGGTCAACTCAGAATACATGAGGATGATGGCAGTAACAGCCCTTGTTCTGCCTTTATAAACTGGAAGCTGATCAGTATCACAGATACAGTACAGTTTAGTCTCGCCTGGTTCTTTATCACTGTAGATCATTGAGGGGTTAAAAAAAAAAAAAGTATGAATGATTCCCACAGAGGTAAGAATCTCATTGAAACTATAATTCACACACTTGACAAAGTTAGTAAGAAAAAACAATAGTAGCCATGCTTAATTTTGTGAATCTGAGCCAGTAAAAGTAAAGTATAATTTGTGATTAATTTAAAACCTGCTTCAGAATGCTACATCCTGTGTAATGGATAGGACCTTCTACTGCACACTCTGAATAAAATCAGGCCTCTGAAAATAGTGTGTGAGCAAAAAATATTTCAGCCACCCAGATTCTTTCTTTGCCACCAATTGCCCACATGATAGCTAACATTGTGTTGGATATTTGAGAAGGGTAGGAATGGAGTACATTATTTAAAGGAGGGGTCATACAGCAAAATTCATTTTTGGTAAGAAAAGAAGAAACTATAAAGGGAAAGGGAATTCCATTTCCTGCCTCAACCCTACTAGCATATCATTTTCCCCCTTCTCAGAGTAATTGGCTGAAGAATCCTGTTCCTTTTTGAAGTTTGACCTAAATGAGTCTCCTTATCCTTAACATACTCTCAGAGCCACTGATACCTTCATCAAACCACATTGATCTCCACTTGTGAATCAGCAATGATAGTGTTAAAATTCTCAAAAGCATCAACCTTTTTCTGATTTTAAAAGAGGAAACTAGGCCGGGTGTGATGGCTCATGCCTGTAACCCCAGCACTTTGGGAAGCTGAGATGGGAGGATTGATTGAGCCCAGGAGTTCAAAACCAACCTGGGCAACATAATAAAAACCCATCTCTACAAAAAAAAAAAAAAAAAATTTTTTTTTTTTTTAGATGAAGTTTCGTTCTTGTTGCCCAAGCTGGAGTGCAATGGCACAATTTCATTTCACTGCAACCTCCACTTCCCGGGTTCAAGCGATTCTTCTGCCTCAGCCTCCCAAGTAGCTGGGATTACAGGCATGCGCCACCACACCCAGCTAATTTTGTATTTTTTAGTAGAGATCGCATTTCTCCATGTTGGTCAGGCTGGCCTCGAACTCCTGATCTCAGGTGATCCGCACGCCTCAGCCTCCCAAAGTGCTTGGATTACAGGCGTGAGCCAGTACACCCAGCTTACAGAAAATGTTTAAAAATTAGAAAAAATAAAAATAAAAAATTAGTTGGGCAAGGCATGCATGCCTGTAGTCTCAGCTACTTGGGAGGCTGAGGTAGGCGGATCACCTGACCCCAAGGAGGTTGAGGCTGCATTGAGCTGTGATCCCACTGTGCTCCAGCCTGAGAGACACAGTGAGACCATCTCAAGAAAAAATACAAGTAGGCTGAGCATGGTCTCAGTGACTCTGGAGGCTAAGGCAGGAGAATCACTTGAACCCAGGAGGTGGAGGTTGCAAAGAGCCAATTGCACTCCAGCCTGGGGGACAGAGTGAGACTCTGTCTCAAAAAAATAAAAAAACAGGATGAGCACCTCTTTTGACTTGAGTCATTTTCATTTTTGAGCACACATTACCTGAGTTTATATGTTCCAGCCAAGCCAGAAAAGTAGCAGAGACTTAGTGAATTGGTGTCTGTTTCCTGTGAATGGGTTTTCAGGCTTTGTGGGTACAAATACAAGAGGCTAATGAGCAGTGAGAAGCAAAGATTCCCTTCTGCTAGCACCTTGCATTAAAGGCAGAGTAGCCCAACCTCCTTACATGAAAGGCTGCATCAACATGATCTTCATAGCAATAATAATAGCTAATAACATTGAGTTATGACTAAGTGCCAGGTATACTAAAATTTTTATGTGCATTATTTCATCTTAACTTTGAAGTGGGTAATATGGTTATTCTCATTTTTTTAGATAAGGCATTGAGCCCAGAGATGTCAGATAATTTACCCAAGGTCACATGGCTAATAAGCAATGAAGTCAAAAATTTGACCCAGGCACTCTGACTTCATTGCCTTTAAGGTTGCCATGTAATTAGTAGAGTAGGTTAGACATGTACACTGAGTAATGAGGTGGTAAATTCCCTCAATGGGGGAACAGGTATAGGGCTGTGGGAGGCCAAAGGCAGGATATATCACTGCTATCTAGTACATCAGGGAAGGCTTTTGGAAAAGATGAAACTACCTAAAGGCACATAATAGAGAAAACAGATGTTTTTCTGCTGGTGCTGAGGAAGAAGTACCTGGTAAACCCAGAGGGTGCTCATTGATGCAAAACCCTGCTAGACAAGTTACTGAGAAAGGAATCAAATGGGGTCTAAAGGCAATATCTGAAAGCAAAGCACTATGCCCTCTAAAACTCAGCGAGGAAGTCCTTTGGAGGAGAATGCATCCTTAATTGTTATTCAAGACATACTTGATTATTGCCTTAAAAAAAAAAAAAAAAAAAAGGCCAAGAAGGTGGAGACATTTTAAAATGAAAACAGCCTCTTCCACATGAGAGGAAGAGACTTCTTTACTAACCTAGTTGTAACTGAATGAAATATGAACTAGAAAGGTAAACTTAGTTCTCTTAATCCAAACAGGTTATTTCACAGTGTGGAGTAGAAATAAAAATAGACCAAGTGTCTTATGTCCCAAACAAACCAAGTTGTATCTGTGCCAGCTTTGTCTCCATACCATGTAGGGTGAGAATCCTGCTGGGCACAGGGACACTTTAGCCTAAATAGGGCATTAAGAATTCCTGTAGACTCCTAGCTTCTCTCTGTGGCAGCCCCCACATTTCATTTCTGTTCTTTGTATTTTTTACAGAGCTGGAGGTAAATGCTGCTATAGTCTCCGGACAAAGGTAAGATGATCATTTCTGCAGACGTAGCATGAACACAGCATAAGCCTCTTTGAAAGGTATCAGCTTTCTCAGTCTTTAAACCTCTCCTCACCTTGTCCTTTTCCTTCACTCTTGTGCCAGTCTGTTTTTACTGCTAACGTAGAGAGCTGTCATGAGTCCTAATCCCTCAGAGGTAACATTTCTGTTAATAAAACTTGGATGCTGTTTCTACCTTTTATGGTTGTTTTTAAAACTGAATGAGATAACATGTTCAACACTCAGCACAATGAGGAAGTAGTAAATGTTCAATATATGGGAGCTGTTGTTACCATTGTCATTAATATTAATAATAGTCCTTGCAGCTGTTTTCTAAAGAACAGTTGTTTGATCCTCAAGGCAAAGGGAGGAAAAACCCAGGCAGGATCTGACCCAAACCTATGCTTTCTTCTGTTACATTGTGCTGCTCCACATAACCCTACAAAATGAAATGCATCTATGGCTTCAACTTCATTAGCTCTATGGAGAGGAGTATTACCATTTTCCAAAAGTCCTGCCTTTTTTGGAGACAGAGTCTTGCTCTGTCAGCCAGGCTGGAGTGCAGTGACACAGTCTCGGCTCACTGCAACCTCCACCTCTGGGGTTCATGCAGTTCTCCTGCCTCTGCTTCCCCAGTAGCTAGAATTACAGGCATGTGCCACTATGCCCAGTTAATTTTTGTCTTTGTAGTAGAGACAGGGTTTCACCATGTTGGCCAGGCTGGTCTTGAACTCCTAACCTCAAGTGATCCACCCATCGCAACCTCCCAAAGTGCTGAGATTACAGGCATGAACCACCAAGCCCAGCCTTGCCTGTTTTAGGGTAGGAATGTACTGAATAATATTTTAAAGAACTTTTCATAATTGTACAGCAACTTCATAAAACACTTTCACAGTAGTTTTTTTCATTTAATCTTCGTATCATCCCCGTGAGGAGGTAATAGCCAACATTTATTTGAATGTTGTTCCATGCCATGCATCCTTAATAGATTGGGCTACAAGTGCCCTAGGTGTACTATCTCATCTAATTTTCACGGTATCTATTAGGAAAGTAAATTCTGTCTTATAGATGAGCAATCTGAAGCTCAGGAAGGTTAACTAAATTGCCCAAGGTCACAGAGTTAGTAAATGGTGAAGGTTAGATTCAAACCCAAGCCTTCTGACTCCAGAGCCCTGACATTTAACCTGTGTATTGCAACAGACAAGATGGGACTTACAGATCAAGAATCTAGAACAAGGCCGGACGCAGTGGCTCACGCCTGTAATCCCAGCACTTTGGGAGGCTGAGGCTGGCAGATCATTTGAGGTCAGGAGTTTGAAATCAACCTGGCCAACATGGTAAGACCCTGTCTCTACTAAAAATACAAAAATTACCCAGGCATGATGGTGCATGCCCGTAATCCCAGCTATTTGGGAGGCTGAGGCAGGAGAGTCACTTGAACGTGGGAGGCAGAGATTACAGTGAGCCAAGATCGCACCACTGCACTCCAGCCTGGGCAACAGAGTGAGACTGTCTCAAAAAAAAAAAAAAAATAAGAGAAAGGAAGGGAAAAGGGAGGAATGGAGGAAAGAAAGAGAGAAAAGAGATTCTAGAGCAACCGAGCTCAGTGGCTCACACCTATACTCCCAACACTTTAGGAGGCCGAGGTAAGCAGATGGCTTGAGCCCAGGAGTTTGAGACCAGCCTGGGCAACATAGAGAAACCCTGTCTGTACAAAAAATTAGCTGGGCATGGTGGTGTGTGCCTATAGTCCCAGCTACTTGGGAGGCTGAGGTGGGAGGATCACCTGAGTTCAGGGAGGTCGAGGTTGCAGTGAGCCGTAGTCATGCCCACTGTACTCCAACCTGAGCCACAAAATAAGACTCTATCTCAAAAAAAAAAAAAAAGTCTGGAACATAGAGCATTAAAAAGCATCATCAATAAATGCATAGGTAAGACTTGACCCCTGTTCATCTCATTCCAAATTCATTGCTACTCCTACTATACCACTCTGCCTGTCTGCTTTTATTTGGATTGGACTAATGTTTGAATTCGTCTGCATTTCTCAAGCATACACCAGCATTTTGTCTAGAGAAAGAAGCTAATCAGACCAAAAATACCTTTGGGGTATTTGTTTCCAGAGATACCTGAGCATTGACCATAAAAAAACAGGATAGTCTTGCTGTGGCTTTTGTTTTGCCAGGAGAAAGAGACACTTTCATTAGGAATCATCTAGCCAGGTTCAGTGGCTCATGCCTGTAATCCCAACACTTTGGGAGGCCAAGGAGGGAGGATCACTTGAGCTTAGGAGTTGCCCAGCCTGGACAACATAGTGAGACCCCATCTCTAAAAAAAAAAAAAATTAATAAAAACTTAGCTAGTCATGATGGCACTCGCCTATAGTCCCAGCTACTCAGGAGGCTAAGGTGGAAGGAACACTTGAGTCTGGGAGGTCAAGGCTGCAATGAGCCATGATTGCACCACCTACACCCCAGTCTGGGGGACAGAGTGACATTCTGTCTCAAAAAAAAACAAAAAAATTTTTTTTTAAAAATAATCTTCTTTCCTCAGAAGCTTTGACCATTGTCTGGGCTCCTAGCCAGAAAGCTATCTTCACCACCTCTAAAAGGAAGTGTAAATCCCCCTGACTTGTAATTCCACCCCAGCTCCAGCCTCACCTCTCCTTGACTTACCTTGGCTTGTGGTTGGGTGTGGGGCAGTTGTTATACATAATGCTATGGGAGTGAACAGTGTGGCCCAATTCCCAGCCATAGTGCTACTCGCAAAGGGTCCTCTGGCAGGAGTGAACAGTGGAAGGGTAGGGATAGTTGACAATCAGGTTGTGGTCTGTGTCCTTAAGAAACTCACAGTCTAGTTGAAGGCACAAAACATGAAAATAGAACATGATGTACAATATGATGGGTGCTCTAGAATGCCAGATAGACTGTGAACCCAAGAGACAAAAGAGTCAACTCTACTTGGGAAATGAGGTCATGGAAGACTTCCTAGAATAGGCAGCCTTTTGACCAGTTTTGTTTTGTTTTGTTGCATTATTTTTGTTACATACTTTGTAAGTAAATTTAATTTTCTAAAGAAGTTTTTTCTAATAATTTTAACATGCACTTTTAAACTATGAAAGTAGTAAAAAGTTTATTAAAGAAAACCAGAAATTCAGATCAGAGAATTACAAAGAAGAAAATAACCCACCAGTAAACCAGTATTCCTACAGCTCAACAATATTCACTGTACATATATTTTAGTTCATCTGCTTCTAGTCTTTTTCATACAGTATGCACCCAGATATACTGTCAGATTTATGTGTATAGGGCTGGGCATGGTGGCTCACGCCTGTAATCCCAGCACTTTGGGAGGCCAAGACAGGGGGATCATTTGAGGTCAGGAGTTCAAGACCAGCCCGGACAACATGGTGAAACCCGTCTTTACTAAAAATACAAAAATTGGCTGGACGCAGTGGCTCACGCCTGTAATCCCAGCACTTTGGGAGGCCGAGGCAGGCGAATCACGAGGTCAAGAGATCAAGACCATCCTGGCCAACATGGTGAAACCCCGTCTCTATTAAAATACAAAAATTTGCTGGGCGTCGTGGCGCACATCTGTAGTCCCAGCTACTCAGGAGGCTTAGGCAGGACAATTGCTTGAACCCAGGAGGCAGTGGTTGAGGTGAGCTGAGATTGCACCACTGCACTCCAGCCTGGCACCTGGTGACAGAGCAAGACTCTGTCTCAAAAAACAACAACAACAACAACAAAAAACAAACTGGGTGTGGTGGTGCATGCCGGTAATCCCTGCTACTCAGGAGGCAGAGACAGGAGAATTGCTTGAACCCGGGAGGCAAAGTTTGCATTGGGCCGAAATCATGCCACTGCATTCCAGCCTAGGGGACAGAGTAAGACTGCATCTCAAAAAAAAAAAAAAAAAAAAAAAAATTTATGTGTATAAAGCTCATATTTATTCATATCTAGTTACATAGATAATATATATAACAATGAAAATGGGATTATACTGTTCATTATGTTGGTAAGTTTTTCCCATTTGGTAATGTGTTATGAACAATTTTTGTCATTAAATAATCTACAACATGATTTTTCATGACTCCATATGGGTGCCATGATTTAGCCAACTAATCTACTATCATTAGACATTTAGATCTTCTGTTTTCACTAATACAAATAAAATGTTTTAACTTCCTTATGTGTAGAGCTCTGTAGAAAGATGTATTTCCTTAGGGACCTAGAAATGGGATTGCTGAGTCAAGGGTTACACCAGAGTTTCTCAGCCTCAACATTATTGACCTTTTGGGCCAGATAATTGTGTGGGGCTTATGTTTAGTAGCATCCCTGGCGTGTACCCAAAAGATGCCAATAGCACCCCTCTTCCCAAGTTGTGACAATCAAAAATGTCTCCAGACGTTGCTGACTGTCCCCTAAGAGGCAAAATTGCCTCCTTTTGAGAACCACTGGATTATACAATTTATACTTCAATTAGGAGTGAGTGTATGAAAATGTTTTTGTTCCTGTATCCTCAGTAACAGTGAATATTACCAGTTTTAAATCATCATATACTAAGAAAAGGGGGTTGGGGTGGGAACAATCAATATACCTAGCAGTATATCATGAATTATTCCCATACTGTGGCTTCTAATATGCTGTTATCTAACCGTACCAGGATCATTAGTTAATGCAAATACATGTTAATTTCCTAGGCTTATATACTATTTTGAGTTAGTAGCAATTTGCAGACATATTAAAAACCTTATTCATGATTCTAAAAAATTACAAAATCCACATTTAATTTTTGTATTTTGTAATCTTTTTTTTTGAGACAAAGTCTCACTCTGTCACCAGGCTGGAGTATAGTGGCACAGTCTTGGCTCACTGCAACTTCTGCTTCATGGGTTCAAGCGATTCTCCTGTCTCAGCCTCCCGAGTAGCTGGGACTACAAGTGTGTGCCACCATGCCAGCTAGTTTTTGTGTTTTTAGTAGACACGGGTTTTCACCATGTTGGCCAGGATGGTCTCGATCTCTTGACCTCATGATCCACCCGCCTTGGCCTCTCAAAGAGCTGGATTACAGGCATGAGCCACCTCGTGGCCATAATCTTTTAATTTTTTTTTTTCTTGCTTTGTTGCCAGGCTGGAGCACAGTGGCACAGTCTCAGCTCACTGCAACGTCTGCCTCCTGGGTTCAAGGGATTTTTTCCGCCTCAGCCTCCCAAGTAGCTGGGACTACAGATGCGTGCCAAACGCCCAGCTAATTTTTGTATTTTTAGTAGAGATGGGGTTTCATCATGTTGGCCAGGATAGTCTCAATCTCTTGACCTCGTTATCCACCCGCCTCAGCCTCCCAAAGTGCTGGGATTATACCGCGCCTGGCCAATCTTAATTTTTGAAGAGGAATATTTTTTTTTTTTTAATTTTTTTTTTTTTTTTTTTTAGAAGATGGGGTTTCACCATGTTGGTCAGGCTGGTCTTGAACTCCCGACGTCAGGTGATCCACCCGCCTCGGCCTCCAAAGTGCTTGGATTACAGGCGTGAGCCACCGCGCCCGGCCAAAGAGGAATATTACTACCTTAAGAAAATGGGTGAGGGGCCAAATGCAATGGCTCACACCTGTAATCCCAGCACTTTGGGAGGCTGAGATGGGTGGATCACTTGAGGTCGGGAGATCAAGACCAGCCTGGCCAGTGTGGTGAAACCCCACCTCTACTGAAAAGACAAAAATTAGCAGGGCATGGTGACACATGCCTATAGTCCCAGCTACTCGGGAGGCTGAAGCCGATGAATTGCCTGAACCCAGGAAGTAGAGGTCAGTCACAGTGAGCTGAGATGGCGCCACTGCACTCCAGCCTAGGCAACTGCATGAGGCTCTGTCTGAAAAAAAGATAAGAAAATGGTTGAGGAAGTTTGGGGAGTTTTGTTCCAAGTTCTTTATGTCTTTTACCAGTTTTTCTACTTATGCAATAAGCTAGATTCACTTTTAAACCTCAGTAATATAGAAGGCAATAGGGCTTATTGTCCCAGGTTGAACTCCTTTCTCTCCAGAATAACTATGTAGTTCTTAGTCTCCTACTTTATGAATGAAACTATCTGAAGGGCTCATTTTTTTATGTGGCCTGATTCCCTCACCTCCTTGGAAACTTTTTGCTTCCCTCTGTCAGCAGCGAGCCCAAAGAGATAGTTGAAAAGTCCAAAACCCCGAGCCGAAGAAACTCCCGAACTGAAGAACCGACTGTGGCTTCTGAAAGTGTGGAAAATGGACATCGTAAACGATCTGCTCGACCTGCTTCAGCCTCCACCTCTGCTAAAGGTTAGCAGTGGGATAAGGGTGCTATTTGTGGGTTAAATAGAGGAATAGAGTCCTTATCACAGTGGCAGAAGACTGTCCTTCATCGTTGCTTCTGTTCCTGAAGTGCGTCACGTGTCTTTGTCTTCTACTACTTGTTTGGTCTTTCCGTTATTTGTTCATTTAACTATATGTTTTCTGTGTGTGTACACAAGAGCAACAAGCACTGCTGGAAAAAAGAACATAATTGGGCAGATTTGTTCCACTGGTTTTTTTGTTTTTGTTTGGTTGGTTTTTTTTGTTTTGTTTTCTTTTGTTTTGTTTTTGAGACAGGGTCTCACTTTGTTGCCTGGGCTAAAGAGTGCAGTGGCACAATCACAGCTCACTGCAGCCTCGAATTCCTGGGCTCAGGTAATCCTCCTACCTCAGCCTTCCAAAGGTGGGATTACAGGGATGAGCCACCACACCTGGCCTTGATTCCACTTTTTTTTTTTTTTTTTGAGACGGAGTCACATTCTGTTGCCCAGGCTGGAGTGCAGTGGCGTGATCTTGGCTCACTGCAACCCCACCTTCTGGGTTCAAGTGATTCTCCCGCCTCAGCCTCCCAGGTAGCTGGGATTACAGGTGCATGCCACCATGCCCAGCTAGTGTTTCTGTTTTTAGTAAAGACAGGGTTTCGTCATGTTGGCCAGGCTGGTCTCAAACTCCTAACCTCAAGTGATCTGCCCACCTTGGCCTCCCAAAGTGCTGGGATTGCAGGCTGATCCACCATGCCCAGCTGATTCCACTTTAAATTTATTATCACCCACTTCACATAGGTCCTGAATATGGCCCAGGTATCTTTCATGTTTCCATGGTCAACTCTCTTTCTCACTACTCTTTTTAAACCTCTAGTCTATACTTCCACTCCCTCTTGGGGGAACTCTTACCTCTTCACAGAGAAAATAGAATTCCCTCAGCTTCCCACTACCAATAAATAAATCTAACAGGATCCTCCTTTGTGCTTACTATAATAGAGCAGATGTCCTTCCTCAAGTCTAAGGCTGGTTCCTCCATCCATGCCTTTTACCCTATCTCTTCTGACCTTCTCAAGAACTTTACCCTGTGAGTGTTCTCTGTTGACTACTATCTTCTTTTTGAATTAACTCTTCCCTTGGGTTCTGCGACCAAGAACTCTCTGTTATTTTCTGCTACCACCTCTCCAGCTGCTCCTTCTCAGTCTCCCTTCCCAGCCATTAGATGGTGACCTTCCTCAGACTTTGATCCTGAGTCACCTTTTCTCTTCAAATTTGTATTTTCTTTGTAATGGATCTCAGTCATGCACCTCTTTTTTAGTTACAACCTTTCATAGATGACTTGCAAATTTGTATTTCTCTTTCTAGTACAGACCCCTAGAGATCTTAGACAACTGTATGCACATCCTTATTGGAACCTCAGACTCAACATGTCTAAAACCAAACTTGTGATTTTTACCCCCAACAATGAGGTCCTCTGCCATTGTTCCCCATCTTAATAAATGGCACCACCATCTATCCATTAGGCAAGTCCTCCTTGATACCCCTCTCCCTCACCCTTATATCAAATTCATCACGAAAAGCTGCCCATTTTATCTCAGATGGCCCTTTTCCATCTTCATTACTACCCACTAGCTTAAAACCCTTCAATGATTTACCATTGTAATTAGGATTCAAGTCCGAAAGCTTCAACCTAGCCTACAAGCTTCTGTGTGGTCTTGGCCCTGTCATCTCCCAGCCTCATCCCACTCCCCTTGGCAGCTTTTGGACATGCTGTCCTCATTCCTCCCATCACAGGCCTGTACGTATGTGGCAGCTCCTGCAGGAAGTGCTCTTCCCTCTTCCCATCTCTCTTCTCCTTAACTTCCCAACCTTTCTACTTACCTTAGCTCAGTTCTTACTGTGGTGGGGAATCACAGCACCAGGTGCTTCTTTGTGACACCACAGCTATAACTTTATGTCAGTTTGTAGCATAGGTAATTAGTATGTGTACTCGGTTAGAGCAGGAGATTATGTCTGATTTTGCTTACCACTGTATCCCTGGTGCCTAGTATGGTACCAAATACAGAGATATACCAATCAGTAATTATCAGATGAATAACCATCAAATATGTATTAAATACTTACTACATGTCAGGCCCTGAGGTTATAATAGTGAAAAGACAGAGTCTCAGCCAAGCACAGTGGCTCACACCTGTAATCCCAGGATTTTGGGAGGCCAAGGTAGGTGGATCTCCTGAGGTCCAGAATTCGAGACCAGTCTGATGAACATGGTGAAACCCTGTCTCTACTGAAAAATTAGCTGGGTGTGGTGATGAGCACCTGTAATCCCAGCTACTCAGGAGGCTGAGGCAGGAGAATTGTTTGAACCTGGGAGGTAGAGGTTGCAGTGAGCTGAGATTGTGCCATTGCACTCCAGCCTGGGTGACAGAGTGAGACTCTGTCTCAAAAAAAAAAGTCTCTGTCTTCACCACATTGAAAGATGAATTCAATACTCTGTGTTAAATGGTAAATGCTATGATAGCAAAATTACCTGGCATTGTAAGAGCATATAGCTGGGATGCCTTGCTCTTCAAGTCAGAAGGCTTTCTGGAAAAAAATCACATTTAAGCTGAGACCTGAAAAATGAGGAGGCAGTAACCCGATCATTCTCTCAGGAAATGTGCTGAGCTTGAGTAGTTCAGTTTGGTTAAGGTAGGAGCTGGGATCCTGGCTGAGTACCTGATATCAGGAGGACTGCTGAGAAATGGTCAAGTACCAGTGGGATCCCAGCCTAAAGACCAGGCAGATTGTGGTACACCCACACTGGACACTACACTGGACACGGATCTGAGGACTCAGCTGCTGTTGGCAGGTTATGTCTCTAGGCAAGAATGTCACAATGCTTCACAAGAGCCTCTGGGAGTAGGCCACAGGTCTACAGGTCATATACAGGTAAAATTGAGGTATAGAAAGTACCATCACCATACTTAGCCGGCTGGAGAGTTAGGGGGCGAGGGTGAAAGGGGCCTTCTTTGTTTTCCAGGAATACTGTGTACACCACAATCAGGGTCCTTTTAGGTACCTTCACTTTAGGTGGAGAAATGAAGCCAATAACTTCCTTCCTCCTCCCTGGGAATCATCTCTAGGCAGAAACTAGTTTGGAAGGAAGCATACTTTTCAGTATATTGAAGTACTAAACTTAGAGCATAAAAGGGGGCCAGGCGCAGTGGCTTACACCTGTAATCCTAGCATTTTGGGAGGCCAAGATGGGCAGATCACAAGGTCAGGAGATCGGGACCATCCTGGCTAACATGGTGAAACCCCGTCTCTATTAAAAATACAAAAAATTAGCCAGGCGTGGTCGTGTCCACCTGTAGTCTCAGCTACTTGGGAGGCTGAGGCAGGAGAATAACTTGAACCCTGGAGGCGGAGGTTGCAGTGAGCTGAGATCGTGCCACTGGACTCCAGCCTGTGCGACAGAGCGAGACTCTGACTCAAAGGAAAAAAAAAGGGGGGGAACATGCCTGGAGTTCTGTGGGAAGATCTGCTTGCCTTCAGTTCTGCATGTTCTTGTAGCCTTTCATTATCCCAAAGGAGCAAGGTCTTCTAGGCTATAGAATATGGTATGTAATTACCTTTAAAGCAGGGAAAAGGTATTGGCCTTTAAAGATATCACACACCAGATCTTGGAACCTTGACCTCAGTCCAGAGCCTCAAGGTACTAAAGGTGTTATTTACAGGCACCAGAAAGAATCTAAGAAGCAGCTGGAACAGTTAAAAAGAGATGCTCAAATTAGAACCACTCTGTAGGGAACTACCAGCCAAGAAAAGATGGAAAGCTAGAACCTGTTTTAGGGGGTGTTAGGGATGGGGAATAAGCCTGTACACTTAAACTGGACATTGTCCCAAGGTGGTAGTGGTGATGTTGGAATGCCTGGCACATCCATGATTTGAGGCTTAGCAGTTGGCTTAGAAGAGGGGCATAATGATTCTCAGGCTTTGTGCTCTTGCATAGAGAGGTGTTAAATGTCTCCCTAAAGAATGGCATAGCTAAAAAGATTTAAAAAAAAAAAAAAAAAAAAAAAGAATGGCATAGCTCTGGCCAGTCCCTGGAATCACAGTCATGTACAGGTCTGCACATCAGTCTCAAGACCTGAGGCCGTCATTCTCTAACTGTCCCTGGTTAAGTTACCATATATGAGTAGAAAAACAGACTCAGTTCTCCTGCTATACTCTCACAACATGCTTCTGACACCAGATGTAAGGTGTTTTCTCCCCATGCGTCAAGCAAGCAATCAGTTCTGCCTCACACACCAGCTGGGTGTCCTCCAATCCAATTCTGACACTACCTGCCTACAGATAGTATCAGATCCCACAGGTTGAGGGCTCAGTCCCACGGGACTGCTGCCCACTTATAGTGCCAGGCACAAGCCCCAGGTTGTTTTACCTGTGCTTCTGACCAGCTGGCTAAAAACGAGTTTCCATGAACCCCTTCTAACCAGGTTCAGTTAATTTGCTAGAGTGGCTCATAGAACTCAGGGAAACATATTTACCAGTTTATTATAAAGCTTTTTTCTTCTTCTTTTTTTAAATAGAGATGGGGTGTCACCATGTTGGCCAGGCTGGTCTCGAACTCCTGACCTCAGGTGATCCATCTCGGCCTCCCAAAGTGCTGGGATTACAGGGTTTTTTTGTTTTTTGTTTTTTGTTTTTTGTCACCATGTTGCCCAGGCTGGAGTGCAGTGGCACAATCTCGGCTTACTGCAACCTCCACCTCCCAGGTTCAAGCGATTCTTATACCTCAACCTCCTGGGTTGCTGGCATTACAGAGGGTCACACCACCATGCCTGGCTAATTTGTGTGTGTGTGTGTGTGTGTGTGTGTGTGTGTGTGTGTCTGTGTGTGTGTGTGTGTCTGTGTGTGTATTTTTTTAGTAGAGATGGGATTTCGCCATGTTGGCCAGGCTGGTCTTGAAATCCTGACCTTAAGTGATTCACCTGCCTCAGCTTCCCAAGTAGCTGCAACTACAGGTGTCCACCACCACGCCTGGCTAATTTTTTATTTTTTTTGTAGAGACAGGGTCTCCCTGTGTGCCTAGGTTGATCTTGAGCTCCTGGCCTCAAATAATCCTCCCACCTTGGCCTCCATATGAAAGATTTTTTTTTTAATTTTTACTTTTATTTTATTTTTTGAGACGGAGTCCCACTCCATTGCCCAGGCTGGAGTGCAGTGGCATGATCTTGGCTAATTGCAACCTCTGCCTCCTGGGTTCAAGCAGTTCTTATGTCTCAGCCTTCTGAGTAGCTGGGATTACAGGCACCTGCCACCACGCCTGGCTAATTTTTATATTTTTAGTAGAGATGGAGTTTCACCATGTTGGCCAAGCTGGTCTCAAACTCCTGACCTCAAATGATCCACCTGCCTCAGCTTCCCAGAGTGCTGGGATTACAGATGTGAGCCACCATGCCCAGTCAGGTTTTTTTTTTTCTTTTTTTTTTGAGACAGGGTCTCACTGTGTCACCTAGGCTGGAGTGCAATGGCACTGTCATCACTCACTTCAGCCTTACACTCTTGGGCTCAAGCAATCCTCCTGCCTTAGCCTCCTGAGTAATTGAGACTACAGGCACACACCACCATGGCTAGCTAATTTTTTTTAGTTTTTGTAGAGACAGGACTCACCATGTTGCCCACACTGGTCTAGAGCTCCTGGGCTCAAGTGATCTCCCCACCATTGCCTCCCAAAGTGCTGGGATTACAGGCGTGAGCCACTATGCCCTGCTGGTATTTTAAAGCAGTGGTCCCCAATCTCCAGGCCATGGACTGGTTGGTAGTGGTCTGTGGCCTGTTAGGAACTGGGCTGCACAGCAGCAGATGAGTGGGGGGCAAGCAAGCATTACCACCTGAGCTCCGTCTCCTGTCAAATTAAAGGTGGCATTAGGTGCTCATAGGAGTGTGAACCCTATTGTGAACTGTGCATGTGAGGGATCTAGGTTGCATGCTCCTTATGAGAATTTAATCCCTGATAATGAGGTGAAACAGTTTCATCCTGAAACCATCTCCCGCCAACCCCCAGTCCATGGAAAAATTGTCTTCCACGAAACCAATCCCTGGTGCCAAAAGGTTGGAGACCACTGTTTTAAAGGATATAAATGAACAGCCAGATGAAGAGATACATAGTACAAGGTCTGGATGGGTCCCAAGTGTAGAAGCTTCCATCCCTGTGGAGTTGGTGCCCTACCCTCTTAGCAAATGGATGTGTTCTTGTTCACCTGCGAAGCCCCCTGAATTCAGTCTTTTTGTGGATTTTGTTTTTTGTAGTTGTTGTATGGAGGAAGGAGAAAGGGAGGAAGGTCCCTTTTAGGTTTTTAGGGGGGCTTCACAACATAGGCATGATTGATAAAAGAGTTGGCCATTTGTGATCAACTCAACCTCAGAGCTGTTTCAGGAACCATGGACAAAAGGCCAGATATTTTAACAAAAGATTGTTCAGTCACTTAGGAAATTACAAGAGTTATAGGAGCTGTGAGCCAGGAATGTGGAACAAAAACCAAAAAATATGTAGCATAGTATCACAGTTACCTTTTGAATCAGAAATGAGTACTGTAGCTCTTTTGGTTTTTAAGTATTAAAGCTCTTGGAGCCAAATTAAAGATTATGCCTATTTTTGGTCTGTATATTGTATCCAAAAATGTGAACCAAGTTATAAAATAATGTAGTGTGATTGTATTTAAACCATACCCAGAATGTGATCACAAAATACTGAGCTGCTATCTAAAATGCATGCATCTCAAAGGCAGTGCTGGGTACCTGAAATATGAATGATCTTCCTGCAGAATCCGTACTTTCTAAAGTTTGGAGGGGGAAAGGGGCTTTTTGTTTTTGCATTTAATAAGAGTTTGGTGATACATATCATATGCAAACAAACACAGAGACATTCTGTGTTTTTCATGAAAATCTCTAAAGCTGAGAAACACTATGAGCAGTTTATAATGAAAAGTGTTGCTATTTTTGCATTGTTGGAGAACCAGTGACATTAATCATGCTCCTGCTGTGAGAGTCAAGTTTGCTTACATCATGCTGGCCAAGGCCTGACAGACTGCCAGATCAGAGCAGGTGGGGAGGATGATTTCTGGGCAAGTACAGGAAGGCCCACATGGTTTTGGTCATTCTTTGATCCATTGTTTTGGTTGGTTGGGTCACTTTTAATTACACAAAAATTGACTATCAAAAATCATTTTTTAAAATTGCACCTGATTAGCTGTGTTGTTTACAAACATGCAAATAAGTAGTTCTCCTTCCTGACATGGTGAATTTGCCACAAAAACACAAATGATTTTTCTGGCTTTCTTTATCATTATTTAAAATACCCTTCCATTTATAATAGTTTTTGTTATATTTTCAACTGGGAAAAAGGTAATTATATTTAAAGAAGTGGTTAAAAACATGAAGTTCAGAGTTTGTCCCTCCGGCTGCCTCGTAGGTGGTGCCGCCGCGCCTTGCGTCTCTCTGGCTGTACTGCCATGGCTACCCGTGGTGTTACCGCCCCGGTCGGCGAGGGGTTGCGCTACGCTGAGTACATGCCGCCCTCCGCCAAACGTCCCGACGCCGACCTCGACCAGCAGGGACTGCCCATCTGCTGGCAAGGCTAGGATTAGAGCAGCTAATAGGAGAATCATGATTTTGAATCACCCAGATAAAGGTGGATCTCCTTACTTAGCAGTCAAAGTAAATGAAGCA